>PVIC010027687.1:0-23698 GCA_004025085.1 Thryonomys swinderianus
TTTTTTTTTTTTTTTTTTTTTTTTTTTTTTTTTGAGACAGGGTCTTGCTTTGCAGTTCAAGCTGGCCCTCAGCTCACTATGTAGCCCAGGCAAGCCTCGAACTCAGCAATCCTCCTGTCTCCGCCTCCCGAGTGCTGGGATTACAGGCATGAGCCACCATGCCCGGCAAAACCATGGATTTCTATAGAGTGCTTTATTACTCCACATGAGTCAGAAACTCTTCAAAGTCCATGTTCTCCAGGAAGCCTTTTGATTATTCACCCCAAGTGATCTTTCTCCCTTCTAAACCTGTACATTTCTCATGTCCTGTGCCATTTAATATAACATGAAATGCTACTGTCTCATAAAGGGCTTAATCTAAATAGATAAAAATGTCGAGGGAATAGAATTCAAGCCAAATCCTAGCAACCATAAACTGCGATGATGCGGGTTTACCCTTACCCCACCTGCTCCAACAAGGGTCTTTTCCTATTCTTACCTGTGCTTCTCAGGGTTGTAGTTACAGAGCGAAAATAGCACATTGTTTTCGATGCCTGAACATTTTCTTTTTCAAGTCCCTACCCTAAAACTAGTAGGAAGAAACTCAGCATGTTTTAACATACTGGTTCTTTCAGAATGCGTTTTGTCCACATCAGAGCCCAATACTTCATTACTTGTAGGTAAATCTCAGCAGACTGGTTGAATTAAGCTATATATACTCATCACCAGACACAGCCAATAAAGATAAAATAAAGCAAATTAGTGTGTGTGTTTTTTTAAACTCTGTGTCTTCATATTTCTATGAGGCTTTGATGAACAAAACACGAACCAACATAAGCAGCAGCACCACTGTCTCTGTGTTTGGGCGGAATCACTCTCAAGGACATCTGCGCAGATTCTTTTTCAAGCGTGGATGGCTGCTCTTTGAATCAAACCAGACGCTTTTGTTGTTTAAAAAAAAAAGCCTGAATTTTGAGATTTCCATTTAAGTTGAGAAGCAGCTTTCTCCACTCATACACAAGACACAATTTCTTTTACAGGGTGAGATTAATATCAATGATTGGCTTTGGAATAAAGAAGTCTTGAAGAAAAATGTCACATGTAAGGCAGCTAACTTAAATTAAAAAAATATGTGTGTGTGTGTGTGTGTGTGTGTGTGTGTGTGTAGTCCAGGTAACAGAAAGCTACTTATTGCAAATAATTGTATTACTTTTTCAGATGTACTAAGAAAACTACAAAGGCTCAAATGATTTGATATCTCAAAATCTCAGGCTTTATAATCAGAAATCAGGATGGCTGAATTAGGCTTATAAATACGATACTTTTATTAAAGTTTTTTGGATAAAACTATCATTTTATCTCAAATAGACCCCTCCCCTTAAAGCAATAATGATTTGGTGGAGGGGCCAGAAGTTGGCTATCAATAGAGATCCAATTCTTCTGAGAATGCAAATATTGAGTAAAGTGTGTTCTCTCCTTGATAAGCAGCCCCCGACCCAGAGATAAACTTGTAATGGATTAACAGCTCAGCCTATAAATCTTACCTCCACTGAGATGTTGAAGCAAATGGCATTATTCTTGCTGGAGCCCATACCTCTGGCTATGAGTCAGTATTTGAAGCCAAAAGCCTAAGAATATTGACAAAGGGCAAAGAGATGGGGATGTGCCCCCCACGCTCACACACAAAGGTCCGTCTCACGTGTGCAGTGACAGGAGAGCCTTTGGTCTCTGCATACCGAATACATTCCCAGTGTGCTTCACCACGGCCCTGACTCCTCAAACTACCAGGATTGGGTGGTGGTGCGGGCAAGGCAGAAAAGCTGTCCTGGCAAGGGAAGAGGAAGAGAGTATCTGAATAGCAATGCACACCACGTAGAGTGCAGCAATTCACTCAGCAGAAATAGGGATCACTTCTAGGCCTAGTGGGAATTACTGCAAACCAAAGGAGGACAACAGGATGATCAGAGGAACAGAAGGGGCAGAAGAGCAAGAGAAATCTAAGTTTGCTATTTCTTTTTTGAGGGAGAAGGGAATCTAACAGAAATATAGATTATCTATAGGTATTTTATTTTTTTGTTTTTGTTTTAATGATTTATGCTATGGGAAAGTGTTAACCAGAGGGCTTGGCAGTAATAAGGTAGCCAAGCTGTATATCGCAGAACATGTGCAGCTCCCAGACACAAGTGAAACCTGCAGCCCAAGACTACTCAGCAACTCTATTCTACACAATGTCACTTCTCTACAAACTGTTTTCTGTATCATTTTCATGTTGTACTGGATACACATTTACCTAGATACACTTAGATGTTTATAGGTAAATGTATTTTACCCCTTACCAACTCCTAGACACAAATGGAGAACTCTTTCCTTCTTATACAGTATGAAAAATGTATCCCACTTTTCTTTTAGCCAGGGCCCTCTCTTACCATATACCTATCTAATGAAAATGATTATAATTCTCAAACAGTCAACAATTATTTAGTAGTCATCCACAACCCGGTGGCATGGTGCTAGTCACTTTGGTAATGAGACAATTCCACCCACTGTCCTTGAAGTAAATTGCAACATAAAGATTTATCAAACTGGAAGGTAAGTTGTTTATCTTTCTGGCTCTCTACATGTCAGATTTTAAAGAACCATCTGAATATAACAGCAGTTGAGTATTCCTATGCTATTCATAGAAACCACAGGCTAAGTACAGTAGGATTTTAGAGGAAAGAGCACAAAAAGATTTGGGGCTTGGAGTGAGTGCTGAAGATGTGCTAAAATCTGAAAAGCAAACTTGGGTAAAAAGATGAGAGGTGTCACTTCTGATGAAGAAACGGGCACATGCCAAGTCTTAGGTCTGGAAAGTCAATGAGGCACATAGCAGGGACTTAAAAGCTGCTTTTACTAAAACACTGACTCTTCTCGTGGGGCTACCAATATCAGAAAGGTAAATTAAAAATAAAATAAAAGCCGGGCATGGTGGCTCACACCTGTCATCCCAGCACTTAGGAGGCAGAGGCAGGAGGATTGCTAAGTTCGGGGCTTGCCTGGGCACCATAGTGAGCTCAGGGCCAGCCTGAACTACAAAGCGAGACCCTATCTCAAAAAAAAAAAAGATAAAAACCTAGCATTTCTACTTCCATGTTCTATCTATCCCCTTTGCTATCTTAAACTTTGGGTCAGATTCCTGCTCAACACCACAAAAGAAATACACTAATGATTAAGGAGTATTAATATTAGCCTTAAATTTACTGAATTGGTACCTTCAAGGGTGAGCCAAGCAAAGAAAGAATAACTTGGGTGGCTTTAAAATTTACAAGAACATCATGATCAACATTTGTCAAACACAATTATTTATAATCTCCTGTTCCACACAGTCTCTCTCTCTCCCTCTCCCTCTCTTTTTTTTCTCCTTTCCTCTACCCCCCCCCCCATCATTTCTATTCTCTAGTTTATCTCAAGCTCTAGGAACAATGAGCCTTGCAGTTCCTTCCTTAATCTCCAAACTGTAGTGAGCACCTTGAAAATAGATCTTCGGTCAGCAGCTTCTCTGTTCTTCCTGGTGCAGGCACCATGGGAATAAATTTCTTTCCTATGGGCCAGAGGGTTAGCTCAGTGGTTCAGGCACCTGCCTCGCAAGCGCAAGGACCTAAGTTCAATCCCCGGAAAACACACACAATGCTGGGCGTGGAGACACGCCCACTAACAATCAACACCGCAAACCACAATGCCGGACGTGGTGGCTCACACCTGTAATCCCAGCACTCGGGAGGCAGAGACAGGAGGATTGCTGAGTTTGTGGTGGCTTGCCTGGGCACCATAGTGAGCTCAGGGCCAGCCTGAACTACAAAGCGAGACCCTGTCTCCAAAAAGCAAAAATAATAATAATAATAATTATTATTATTTCCTACTTCACCATCATTTTTGGAGTCACGTGGTCAAGGAGTATGGTCTGCTGGACTTCTGCTGCCAAGAGCCAGGCCTTGGCACGTATGTACCTGGAGAGAGGACATTAACCTCTCCTGCTGGAAAGGAGTCAGGCTCCAGTGGGAAGGAAAGTCTAGGGGAAGTAGGCCTAGGAAGTCCAAACAAAAGCCGAGATTGAAGGCATGAGCAATGAACAACCATTCATTCTGCACTTCATCATGCCCTGTACCAGGAACAACAGAAGAGCTGATGCCACAGAGAGAGACTGACAGACACAGGCCCAGACCACATGGAGACTCCAGGACTAAAAGGCCTGATTTAGAATTCTGTCCCCCTTTGTAGTCTGCAGGTTCAACCAAAAGTACTTACTGGATTTATTCAAGTCCTCTAGTGTTTTATAGACTTTAACATTGCTGTTTAGTTCTCTCAAAGCATCTTTAGCATGATAATTCTTTATATATAATTGTAAGTACTAAAATCGAGAGCGGAGAGACATTTCTAGATGTCAGAGTCAATTTAAGCAGACAGGGGTCTGGCTGGGTTAAGCTGAAGGGGGACCTTGTAATTGTTTTATGTTTGGAGATATAAAGCTCCAAGTTAGAAGAACCTCAATTAAAACTCTGTAGCTATGAGATAATCTTGTGTTCTCAGCTTACAGATTTGTTGCTGTAGGGAGATCAGACCTTATTTAATTCAAACATTTATTTTCCTAAGTATAGTGGTGAAACACAAACAGGTCAAAGCCACAGAGTTGACAAATCCAGAGCTAGAAACAGTATGTATTAATTCATATCACATACGCTCTGAGCTTTGCAAGCAGTCACACATTTTTAAGAGTGGTGTCAAATGCATATGAACACAGTATGAACTGGAGAAATATACAGACACATACACACACACATACAACCAAACACTACACATTGCATAGAACTTAAGGAAGCTCCTCCATCACTGGGAGTTTCTGGTTAGACTCACCTCTTGGTTAAGAAGACCGATTTGGCCCAGTCACTTAATTCTACAGATGACTGCGTTTCTCTCCGCATTAATTCATTAATTCATTACAGGGTCACATCCAGTAAGGAGGGGTGTCTGAGCCAGAAGAGGAAGAGTTCTAGATACCTGTGTATTACCTTCAGGTCCACTGCCTTTGAAGACTAGATGAGCTAATGCACACCTTTGGCCTAGAAGTTCCTCTTATGTAAAGAGAGGAAATGATCACAGTAATAGCAATAAATCACTACCTTTATTGAGTACCTTCTGTATGAGTGCTATGCAAATTATATGTAATTTTTTCAATTACTACTAACAATATTTGTAGTGGATATGAATCACCCCCTTACAGATAAGAAAGCCAACGATTAGAAATGGGAACACACCTCATCTTCTAAAGTAAGAGGTGATATGGCATTTGCACTACCTGCCTGTGCCCTTCTCTAAGATATACTAGTGTTGTGTGTCAGAAATAAGATATTCTCATTGGTCTGCCCCACATCAAAATGCTTTCAGAGTGTCAATAGAACTCAGGTTTTCACATTAGTGTGGCTCAAGTGAACATTTTTTAATAATTCTGGAGAACAGAATGAAGTAGAAATGAAAACTATGAAGGAGATAATGTATTTATCCGCTTTTGATTAGGAACGTATGTTGTAAGGTACACTATTTTATAGAGTGGTTTAAACTAAATTGCACAGGAATTTCAGTAATGTTTTCTTTCTGATCTGTTCAAAGGGAGAATAATGAACTGACTTCAAGGATTAACAATCTGGTTTTGCAGATGACCTTTCTGAAATGATTCTCAAAATCTCTCAATGATTAAGACAAATAATTACACCACCACAGCAGATCCAGGTCTGGGCTGCTTCCTGATCGTAGCCCCAAATAAAGGTCTTCAAAACACTTTCCAATATGCTAATTATCTCAGTGCATATGTGTGTGCTTTAAATTATACAAAGTCTCAGAGCCAATCTGCTTCAGAAGAAGTCAGCAAGACAAACACAACCTGAGGAGACTGCAGCAATGAGCTTGGACCTCTATGTAGATCAATGTGCAGTTCCAAAGAATGACCTCTTGACAGCCAGTGTTTGAGACTAACAAAAACACTACACACTAGTTCTTTGAAGCCACTCAAAAAATAATGTGCTACTTTCTCAAAGGCAAAGTGTAAAACTGCTGCTTCCTGTTTCCCTAGCCCTACTAGGAAGTCTTCCAGAGGAGCGGTATTGGGTCGATTGCTTCTCAGGCTAAATTCTGGCCAGGTTTATTGTAAAAACCCTACTTAGATCTAGAAAACTGTAAAACCCACTGATCTGTCAAATCCTTTAGAGGTGTAGGTTGCGCAAGTACAATAATATGTGCCAGACCATGGTGAGCCTAGGAGATGGGACATTTTCATCTCATTAGCACCAGCATTTAAAAATCCTGCACTCCTTGGGTTGAAATGTCAAGTTTGAG
This sequence comes from Thryonomys swinderianus, assembly GCA_004025085.1. NCBI lineage: Eukaryota > Metazoa > Chordata > Mammalia > Rodentia > Thryonomyidae > Thryonomys > Thryonomys swinderianus. The sequence continues at coordinate 6,346 of PVIC010027687.1, forward strand.
CCTGCTGCGTGCATCTGGCTGTGTGCACACCTGAGCGGGTCTGAACAGAGTGCAAATAGGAGGATTAGCGTTTCTGAGGCTAAGCTGTGCTGAGGCACCCAGGTGGATGACTCAATTTACACACAAAAGGCCAAGGGATCCTTTGAGGAAAAAAGTAATGCAAAAAAAGAAAGGGCAAACAACTTCCTTTTTCATTTGGTTTCCTGGTTCATGCATTCAGTACTTCAACAAAGAATAATTACTAAACAACTGAGATTCAGACACTGTGCTAGGTACACAGTAAGGAAGAAGAAACGGATACATTTCTGCTCATGAAATTTTTAAAAACCCATGGGATTTTCAAAACTGTTGGTCAAACTGAGGGTTAAACAACACCATGAACGTGAGCCTATTTCACGTTCCTTGTGTTTAGAGGAATGCTTTATCTTTTCATTCCCGAGGGGAATGGTAGTTTGCAGTATAGGTACTTAAAAGTCATACAGGAAATGGAAATTTTTAAAAGTATATAATATTGCTTTAAAGTAGTAGTAATAACTGTCATTTATTGAAAGTTTATTATAAAGTAAGTACAGTTTCCTTAAAACTAATTCTTTTAAAATAACATAGAAGATATTCAAAAAAGCCTCTTACATGGAACCCACAGACCATCTAGTACTGCCATAAAATATATTCACTTACCATAAGAAATTGATAAAACAGATTTGATCTTAAGGAACACATGCAGAGTTCTCTGAGACCCTTCCTAATACCTATCTGTGTTAACAGAGGGCATACGTAAGTATCTGAAAGACTTTTCTTGAATGTGTTTTTAGATGGATGCCCTGTGTGAAAAGGAGTGGTTTTCAAACTTTTAGTAAGTGTCAGAAATTCCTGGACTGGTTCAACTGAAGTGAGATTCCCCACCCGTCCTCCCCAGAGACCCTGCCAGTCCTGGGTGAGACTGGAAACTTGCATGTGTAACTAGTTCCCAAGCAAGGCTAAGCGCACCCAGAACAAGGAGGGCTGGGAGGGGCCAGTTCTTAAAACTAGAAGAAACAATGAAAGACACCCACAGTCCGCTGGAGTTGTTAACAGATGATTAAGGCAAAGGAAGATCATTGACTAAGGATCCCATGGTTTTCTGATTTCTATTTTATTTTAAAAAAAATCAACCAAAACAATACAATTGTAGACTCTTCCAGAGAAGAGAAATCAAACTTTTGAAAGCCTCTTAAGTTGGGAAGGTTTTTTTGGTTTTTATCATTCCAAATTGGTACCTAAATAAATGGAGAGTTATGGAGATTTTGGACACCCAGGGTCACAAAACAAGGAAGCCAAAACCTGACCCGGGTCTCTGTAGCACTACAGAGAGTATTTACCTACTTGAATAGGTTCTGCCCTATCTACTCTAAATTGCTGGAGGAGACTCTTTTCAGGCCTGGAGATCTGCACTGGGTGCTGCACCAACTAGCAGTTGCAAGATCTGCACTATACCAAACAGTGCTGCCCAGCTCCCAAGATGATCTGCGACCTCTGGATCACTGCATTGGGATGCCTGATCAAAGAAGTATATGGTAATGAACCTCTGGCTCAGAGTCGCCTTCCCTTGACCCCTCTACTAGGAGTTTACTGTTCTTCCTCTAATACAATCTCTGCTTGATTTACTGACTGCATCAATGATAGAGGATACTTTTCTAGTGAGAAAATAAAATGACAAAAAGAAGTAACCTCTCAAGGATAGGAATAGGGAAGTATTCTAAGAGACAAAGACTTGTGCCTTGAGAGCCTGGGCTAATCTTCAACATAAGAAGTTTGCAGATCACCTGGGGAGAAGTTTTATAAGCAGAGAAAGCTCATCCCAGAAAACTTTTAAGTGCTGTCTGCCAGAAAGAGTTATCTTTGCATTTTGAGTTCTTGTAGGCTTATATTCTAACCATGTTAAACTTATATGTTAATCACTAACTACATTGTCAATTGTAAGACTTGCACCTAAACACTGTAGCTAGAAATACTATAAAAGAGCACTAAAGAATAAACTCAGGGCCTGCTCAGTACTGACTGAGAGGTCCTCCCGAGCCCATTTTCCTGTCTTTTTTTCTTTTCTTAATCCAGGCCCCTAGACTTCACGACCCCGCTGTTTTGTCCGGCTGGCTCCCGCATGTGCTCATGTGCATGTGCGTGTTTGTGTATGTGTTTAATTCTAGCAAATGCTTATGGGGAACCTACTATGTGTAGATGCTGATTATATCTATGTTAACTTATTTAATTATAAAAATAACTTTGAGTGATGAGTACAATAGAATCTCAAGTATCAACATAAGTGTTGGGACCAAAGAATCTTCATTTTATAAGTCACCCCAATGTTTTAGCTGTAAACAAACATTGTACTCTATAAAAAGGTCCTGTATAGATGTTTATATATACATATATATATATATATATATATATATATATATATATATATATATATATATTCTGTAAAAATAACTGTGACAACTTGCTAATTGTGCTAATTGTGTGAGGTTTCCTAAAAACCCCCAGGCAAATCAGTAAGGTTGCTAAACTGGGTTCGCTGGTCACCAAATACAGAGATTTCCTAAAGAGCTTAAGGAGACATAGCTCACATAATTAACTGGTGAGCTAATCAATAGGGCTGTTCCCACCAAGGATTTCCTTTGTTAGCCCTCCCACAAGATGACTGTATTTCCAATTCCCCCTCTACCAATGACCACCTGATAAGTATGATAGATCAAACTGTTAGCCAATTACTAGGAGGTTTAGGTCCCCCTCCCGTGTGTAACCTGAAATGCCCTTAAAAGGGGCCAGTAGCCATTCTTCAGGGTCTCCAACCCAATATTCGTAGACCCACTGCATGCTGTGCTAATAAAAGTGCCCTTGTTCATTACATGCGTGTGTTTGTCTTCCTCGGGATAGCATGATCCAGGCATTACAATAAGGAGAACAAATATTAAATAAATTGCCAGACTTTGCAGAACTAGTAACAGACAGAGGAGAAAGAGACAGACAGAGCCTCTGAACCAATTATATCTCATAGCTAGTATCCTCAGTTGTTTTTTTACTCTTTCCTAATATCAGACATTTCCCATCATTTGACATAATTAGTCTGTGTCTGGCTCCTTATTCTAGGTTTTACAGAATTAGGTCTTCTACATCAGATTAATATGCAAATGAAATATCCCTGAACATAAAGAGCTCTGCTGTTGAGCATCAATTATTAGAAAAAGGTTTGAAAAATTCTACCACAGAGAAGCTGCAGCTAATGGCTATATTACTGATATTAGTATCTACATAAGAGCTGTAGTTACTATGAAATAAAATGTATCCTTAGATTTTTTTCCTATTTTCAAAATAAAGAAACCTGAATGAATTATCTTGAATTGTGTACTTTCCAATGACAGCTTTTTGAAATTAAATTAATCAAATATTATGATCTGAGGAAGAAACCATTTTCTTAAGATAACTGATTAGGCAGCCAACTTGGCTTTCTAAAATAATCAAGGGTGATCTGCTGTGACGTGAGGTGAATTGTCTTAGGCTACAGGGTCTTCTTCACCGAGCCCACAGCTGTCAGGAAAATCCATGTAACAGTCCTGAAGCCTGTATCCTCCTCCAACCTCAGGAACAGAATTAGTCATGTGTTTACAAGTTACCTGCATCCTACAAGCAAACGAAAAGCTGCCAGTGGTCTGTGCTGGGAGAGGAATATCACTGATTCACAAGGAGATGGATAGACTTAACAAAAAAGAAGAGACAAAGGCTAAAACCTGAATCAGTACTAGAGCTGAGGGGAGTCAGAGAATGAGGTCTATTCACGTTGTTCTACAGAACTGCGGTCAGGACAGTCTCACACTGTCTGGGCAGAAAACTCTGGGCTGGAAGCTCTAAGCTCTGCCCCTTGGGATCCTGCTTTCCCGGGGTGGGGGCAGTGAGCACCGCTCCTCTTCAGGGACTCCTCTATACTGTTCTCCTCAGTCTTTTCCACATAACTGCAGGGAGCTGCCTCTTCAGGCTTTCACTTCACTGCTAAATGTATCTGTCTCATTTCTGAGGAAGAAGGCCAGGAGCAATGAGCTCCAAAGGCTCAAGTAACTTCCTTTCATCATCTGCTCCTTCCCTTCTTTCTTCCTTTCCTTTTCCTTTGCTTCTTGCCTTCCATCTCTCTATCTTTCCCACTCCCCATCCTGCTTTTTTTTTCCTCAATATTGAGGATTAAACCCAGAGTCTGCGGCAAGTTATACCTCCAGTCCTTAAAACAAAACAGAACATTTCTTTTGAGACAGCTTCCCTGATGTGCCCAGGATGTGCTAGAATGTGTGATCCTCCTGCCTCTGCCTCCCAGCATAATGGATCACAGGCTCGCACAGCCACTCTCTGCACTGCTTTCATATTTGATGTATGTTTTTCCCAACAGAAACCAGGCACACTCTTGCTTAAAAACATCCGCTGACCCCCAGCTCAAACCTATCTTGGTGAATTCTCCGAACTCTGTTTAAACCACCTGCAGAGGTGGCTCCCTCGAATCTACGGGGGACTTCTACCTGCACTGTCCCCTGTGCATCCTGCTTCACTGTGGAGAAATGGCTGAGGGGACAGAGACGTGTTGAGGATCTTAAAAACCTCCAGGAGATTAAAAACAGAAGACTATTGCCGGGCATGGTGGCTAACGCCTGTAATCCCAGCACTCAGGAGGCAGAGACAGGAGGCTTGCTGACTTCAAGTGAGCTCAGGGCCAGCCTTAACTACAAAGCGAGACCCTGTCTCAGGGAAGAAAAAAAAAAAAAAAAAAACAGACTATTGTGCCGTCCAAGGTACACGCTAATTTAGCTATATGCACTCAAACATATTCTCAAACCTCCAATTTCAATCACTTTTAAAATAGTTTTCTGGTGTCTTCTGGGGGGCAGAGGAGAGAGGTCACAAAGAAACATGCCATTAATGACTGTTTAATGACAATTACATGGAGTCATTGCAATGTAAACTAAGAAATATAATAGAACATGAAGTTTGCAAGTCAAGTGTGTATTTTATCCTTTATTAAGCTTGTTGGTATTTACATATACATTAGGATCACATACATCTTGGGAATTTATACCTTACATGATAAACCTTGATTATTTTTCCCATTTGCTTGACCTTCTTTCAGCCCGTCACCATATACATAATCCTTGATTCTGTTTTTTCAATTTTTTCCTTGCCTTTCTTTGCCTTCTCCTGCCCAACCCCTAATTTCCCCTCCCCTTGAATCTTTTCTATTTCACCATACCTATTATACATCTTGAACCTCATTTACCTCTTCCGTTTCTCACACTAGAGAAATGATACAGTATTTACACATCTTGTGAAAGCACTTTGGCTACATTTTAAACTTTAAATAATCCAACCACATGAGAGTTATTATTCTTGACCAGGAGTCAGAACTGGGCAAGTTAAATTTCTTTTTCTGTTGGGCATGGTGATACATGCCTGTAGGCCCACACTCAGGAGAACTACATAATGAGAACTTGTCTCAAAAATTAAAAAAATAAAAATAAATAAAAACATTGTTCTGAAATATTCATGACAGCAATTAATTTCACAGGAGATACATATGCTCCCTAAATCCCAAGAAAATGTTTTCTTTAAAACTACATAACAAGATGTACTGTTTTAAGAGAAATTCTACTAGAATTTATAATGATCTGAACTGTGTAAGGAATATAATTAAATAGCTTATTTATACCACTTTTAATAAGGTAATTTAATTGTATTTTTCCCTAATCACAGATAATTTAATTATTTTCCAGGCTCAATGAGAATTACAGAAATAATATTCACAAGTTCCATCTGTAGGAATATTATCAGAGATTAAACTATTCAAGACTAATGATACCTGTGCCCTTTTTCAATATTACTAATACAAATAAAAACATATAAGAGACTCATGGACAATCTTTTATTTCACTGTTGGTAATAATATCCTTCTGACGGTCAAATCCAGGAAACACAGGTTTAAACCTCTCCCCACCTTTCCTAATGTTTTGCCTAAGTAATAAATTTGAAAGTAAGTCAGAAAAGAAAGGAACAGAATTAAGCAATGTAAAAGTAGGGCCGGAGATTTAGCTCAGTGGTTCTGGCGCCTGCCTCGCAAGCACAAGGTCCTGAGTTGGATCCCAGTAACCATGTACAATGCTGGGCGTGGTGACCCAGGTCCACCAGCAATCAATAATAGATACCACGACTCATGTCTGTAATACCAGCACTCGGGAGGCAAAAACAGGAGGATTGCTGAGTTTGAGGCTTGCCTAGGCTACATAGTGAGCTCAGGGCCAGCCTAAACTACAAAAGCAAGACCCTGTCTCAAAAAAAAAAAAAAAGAAAAGAAATGTAAAAGTTTATCATTTTGCAAAAACATCACTATTATATCTTAAGATAAAATGATGTAAAGAAATAAAAGCAATATTGTCAACAATGCAGAAATGAATTCCTGTTCATGGCCAAACCCTCCTTAAATCTCACACTATACTCAATTACACTGTTTTTCATTTGTAAGTTGCTTTGTTACAATTTCTTACTGACATGTGACACTATGAAAAATTTTTGAAGTTCAGGAACAAACCAGTTAACAGTCTCTAAGAATTAAGATGACATCAGTTCCTTTTTATTTCTATTTTTAAATGCACTAATTCCTTATAACTACCTTCTTCAAAGATGAAAATTTGATTTTATTATGTAAATAATGAAATGATGAGGATTTAAGAAGCAGTATCTTTATAATGAGAATTACTACTTCTGTCCTTGTAATTCTTATAAAACTTTCTCTGAAACAGTTTGGGAGAAAACATGGTGGATAAAAGATAAAACTAAGCCAGAAGGAAAATGAAAAGCAGATAAGAACTAATACTTTAATTACTTGAAGGTGAGAAGGGAAATAGCACAAAGAAAAGCTAACTCTCAAGTTAAGGTTATAAGTGAAATAAAATTTTACAGGGACTTGATATGAAGCTCTGATCAGTTTCAGAGGATTAATTAGTAATGTAATTACATGTATAGCTGCTGATGACTTACGGCCTAGAGGCTCGACATTAATGAATCATAATGAAAAATTAGCTTAATTATTTAATATTTTAAATTAAAAGGTAGTAGGGCTGGGGATGTAGCTCACGGATGGTGCCACGCCTGCCTCAAAAGCACAAGGTCCTGAATTTGATCCCTGGTACCATAAAAAAAAATTAATAAATAAAAAAATACAAGATAGTTGGGACACTAGGTTCTGAATACAGCTCAATATATATATGCTCTTCCATCCACCAAAGCTGACATGTTGCCAGCCCTTTTAAGAACTCGGTACAAGTGTGCTGATCAGTAAACACGCTGACTTTTAGAATAACTTATCAGTAACTGGTCACCGTTTCACATGTTTTTAGATACCTGACAATGATAGCATGCTTGAACTTTCAAAAGGATAGATTTCCTACTGGAAAAAGCATGCTGACGTCACAAATCTGTGTAAAATCTGGAAAGGAATAATAGAGAAATAATAGCAATGGTCATTCTAAAATTTCCTAAATTACCCACATCAAATATTTTCATTGCGTCTACATTTCCACTGAAACTAAGCTGCCTCATGTCCCCCAGCTTAAAGTGGTGGAGCTATTTGCTCTCCGTGATCCCCAACCCTCCACGCTGACAGACAGGCAGCACACCTCCTTTTGCAACCAGTCTCTCCTCCTACTTCTTACTCTTTTGATTACAATCTACTAACACATCTGTCTCCTGAGAACAATGCCCTGTCACATTTTTGCCATCTTGTGCCGTGGCATCATTTTCCATTTTTCCTTCCAATAAACTTAATCCCACTTGGATTCTTAGACACAGTTTTCCTTCACTCAGACCACCAAAGTGAAGTTTCTTCATACCCTTTGGCATGTTTGTTTTGTTCTTGTGGTAGTGAGGATTGACTCTATTATAGGTAGTAAAGCCAGCTAGACATACGTAGGCAGATAGATAGGACTGAACCTTGAAAGAAAACAAAAAAATCAACTTGGGCCGGAGGGTTAGCTCAGTGGTTCCGGAGCCTGCCTCGCAAGGGTAACCACAAATAATGCTGGGCTTGGAGACACGCCCACCAACAATCAACACCACATACCACAATGCCAGACATGGTGGCTCACACCTGTAATCCCAACACTCGGGAGGCAGAGACAAGAGGATTGCTGAGTTCGCGGAGGCTTGCCTGGGCACCATAGTGAGTTCAGGGCCAGCCTGAACTACAAAGCGAGACCCTGTCTCAAAAAGCAAAAAAAAAAAAAAAAATCAACTTGGAGGTTACTGCTGCCAGAGAAAAGCTATCCCACCCATATAAGATAAATAGCTCATTGAAATTCCAAACAAGCAGCCATCAGATATTCTAAAGAAGGCCTCAACCTCCTGGGGTGAAAGGCTGACACCTTAACCCACCTCCCTGGAAAAGAGTCAAAATCAAAATTCCTGTCTGATTGTTAATTCCCCTCTGTACTCTTTGGTTAATTGTAACCCGTCCACTTTTTAAAAATCTTATTGGTAGCCCCCTATTTCAGACCTGCCTCACCTCGTGGCTGTACTCCATAAAAGCCCTCTAAAATGTGAGGTAAGGGGGTTATCCACTTTCCGGGTCCCCCCTTCTGTCTCTCTTAAGGCAGAAGCTTTCTCTCTCAATAAAATTTTCCTACTCAAACCTCCGTCGTTCCTAAAATTCATTCTACGATTTTTAGAGAACACGAACTCGCGTTTCAGGTGGGGAGTTAGGCCTTAACTCTCCTGTGTCAACTCTAGAACCTTTACATTGAGATAGATCCTGAGCTTTTTTTTTTTTTTTTTTGACAGGGTTTCACAAAGTTGCTAGGTTCTCCACTCTGGGCTCAAACTTGTGATCCTCCTGCCTCAGCCACCCACATGCTGGGACCATGCCCAGCTGCCCCTCGGTTTTTCTTTTTTTTCTTTTTTTTCTTTTTTTGGAGACAGGGTCTCGCTTTGTAGTTCAGGCTGGCCCTGAGCTCAGTATGGTGCCCAGGCAAGCCGCCGCGAACTCAGCAATCCTCCTGTCTCTGCCTCCCGAGTGCTGGGACGACAGGCGCGAGCCACCACGCCCAGCATTATATGTGGTTACCGGGGATCGAACTCAGGTCCTTGTGCTTGCAAGGCAGACGCCGGAACCACTGAGCTAACCCTCCGGCCCACCCCTCTGTTTTTCATTCATCATGTCCTGCATAGGCCCACTTGCAATCCCTCCGTACATGTATCCTTCACTGTCCACGTCCAACACTGTGCTAAGACCTATCTCTAGTTCTTCTGCATATCATCCTTGAATGTTTGACACACAGGGATTACAAAAACAATTCTTCTTTGAATCACATATTAATGAGAATTTTTGAAACATAATGGGATTTTAAGATTCATTCTCAAAATTTAAGCATAGTCTTAGTCAAACATTTTGTTAAAAATTCAAATCTGAATGTTAGATATTTATCAGTAGTATACAGGATAAACCTGGACCAGAAAAACGAATTATTCCTATCAGTTTCAGATTATTCTAGAATAATATAAAATAGGAATCTACTTATTTTTTATTTTGGATGTATTTTCAGTTTCATTCTAAATAGAAGTAAACTCCTATTATTATAGGTAGAAAAGCCAGCTAGACATATGTAGGCAGATAGATAGGACTGGCCCTTAAAATAAAACAAAAATCAACTTGGAGGTTACTGCTGCTGGAGAAAAGCTACCCCACCCATATAAGATAAATAGCTCATTAGAATCCCAAACAGGCAGCCATCAGATATTCTAAAGAAAGGGTCAACCTCCTGGGGTGAAGGGCTGACTCCCCGGAAAAGAGTTAGAGTCAAAATTCCTGTTTAAAAAAAAAAAAAATTCCTGTTTAATTGTTATAACCTATCTACCATTTTTTTTTTTAAATTTCATTGGTGGCCCCCACTTTTGAACCCATCCCACCTCGTGATTTTGGTCCATAAAAACCCCATAATGAAAGCAATCCTGGGTTACCCGCTTTCCGGGCCCCCCTTCTGTCTCTCTTAAGGCAGAAGCTTTCTCTCTCAATAAAATTTTCCTACTCAAACCTCCGTTGTTCCTAAAATTCATTTTTCGATTTTTAGAGAACACAAACTCGTGTTTCAGGTGGGGAGTTAGGCCTTAACTCTCCTGCATCACTATTATCTATTATGTTTATATATTTATCAATTCATCATTGTAAATACTTGTAAATATTTTATTATTTATTGGTACATTTTATATATACATGATCACATTCAACATTGAGAATTTTTATCTGTACTTGACACTTTTGATTCTTCTTTTGTCCATTAAATGCTCTACTCTTGTAAGTTAAAAATTTTGCAAAGTAAAAAAAAAAAAAAATGTAAAGCCCTATACTCTGCAATAGATAATGCTAATTTATCACCTTAAACAGGACTTCTTTTCAATTTCTTTCATTTAAATAGGCTCTAAAGTGACATTATAAGATATAAACTTTATCAAATAGAACTTTGTAAATATAATTAAATTAGTGATTGCAAAATAATCATTAATTTACTGTAGGCACATACCTAGAAACATACCACAATGTTAATATAGGTATTTTAAGGATGTCTGTCATATTACTTTTGCTAATTGAAATAAACTTTATTGATTGGTTGCTAGAGAGAGTAGAAAAAAAGTGTATAGAAAGTTTTTTTAAAATGTTAGTGAGCCAGGCATGGTGGCTCACGCTTCTAATCCCAGCACTCAGGAGGCAGAGGCAGGAGGATTGCTGAGTTCGAGGCTTGCCTGGACTACATAGTGAGTTCAGAGCCAGCCTGAACTACAAAGCGAGACCCTGTCTCCAAAAAAAAAAAAAAAAAAGTGAGTTTCCAAATGTTCAGAATCAGCGGTGTGAAGGATTTCCAAGCATACAAGATTTTAAGGAGAGATGCCACATTCAATTCCTCTATTCATCCATTAATCAACAATATTGAATACTAACTATATTTCAATTAGTAAAGAATTGCAGTATTTTTAAAGTTTATCATGTAATGTTTCTATATAGTGAACAATATTTTATCCTGACATGCTTCTATATTTCAGTTTTATTAAAAGTAACTCATTTCACTATAGAGAACATTTAAAAAGAGAAGGCATAACAAGTATCTCTTTAGAAAAATGTAGAATATTAAGACTATTAGCTCCATCGTTCACCAGGGATAGGTCTTGATTAAATTAATTTATTTGTGCCTCAGTTTCATACTATAAAGAAATAACAGAAAATTATTGTAACTGTCAAACGCCATAACATTTCAAAGCACTAAGTATGGTGCCTGGCACGTAATAATACTATAATGTTAAATAAAGTCAATGTCTCTATAATGTCAAAACAAAACCTGGTATCCCAAATCCCTGCTATGGAACAGACTCTCTCTGAGGTGACTTAAAGGCTTCCAAGAACCCTTCAAAATACTAAAACCTCCAAGGTGGTGACAATGAACTCAGATCTGGTAATGTAAGCAGCTTTGCAGCAGCAGAGTACAAGTTCTGCTTTGACTCTGAATTGGGAGGGATGTTTTACGCTGTCAATTATCATAAGCTCTACTTTAAAGAACTTGCCTAAACGCTCAGCAATACCCACATTCTAGAATACTTCTGGCATTCCATACAAATTGCTTAATAAACTGCAGAAGACTGAGTAATTTTTCACACAACACCCAGACTGCAGCTGTTGGATCATTATTAATTACTTCTATATTGCACATAGAAAAAAAACTCACATGTATTTTTCTATATTTATAGCCAGGAACTGGACCCTGGAGATTTATGATTCTCTACAAAAAAACAAAGCTGACCTAGAAGGAGCCTCCAAGGGAGGAGTGGCTTCAGAAACCCCTCAAATGAAATTAACTGCTAGTAATTACGATCAACAACCTTAACTCAGGCTCAACCTACTGGCTTGTGACCTATTTTTCAAATCCTTTAGTTTTTAATAAAGTTCCCCAAGGGACAGGTCGCTAGTCTTTTATATGGTTTCTAGTACCCAATAGCGTGTTTTGGCACATTGCATTTGTGTTAAAAGTAATTAAGTTAGCAAAAGTATGATTACAACTGAAGTCATCAACAGAGCCTGTTTTGTACAGGACCACAAAGCATTCTGAAAATAATGACTGTGTCGTCTTAGTTGAAGCGCCACTCTGAAAACCAGCTTTCATTTATTAATTTGCTATAAGAAACAGTGAATTCTACCTCATTTTTTCTTAGTAGAGCATCTCAGAAAGTTTAAACTTAGCAAATAGTGTTATATTAATTCCATGTATGTATAACATATCTTAGATTTACTCTTCACAAGCACAGTATAAATTGAGTTTTTTCTATCTTAGTTTTAAACATGGGGAAACTAAGGCATAAAGTGTTCCATTCATCCCAAAGGAAGAAATGCCATTAGGATTTTCTTTTCTAAAACATTAGCTTTCATATCTTCTCATTTTAAGTATTATTTTTGAGAATACTACTGGATAGGACGTGATCCAATGTAATCATAGAAGAAATGCTGTATCCTTCCCTCCTAGTGCAATGGTAGTACACTCCATTTCATTTTTTTCAAAGTAGTGATATTCTGCCTTTTGCTTCTGCAAAAAAAGTCTTAGGCACAGAAAGAAGAAAAAAAGGCCTTAATATCATCATAAGAAAGAAGTTGAATCTCATTCCATTTCCCGTGCAGCTCTGCCGGACCTACCATGAACACACTGTAGTTTTGGTTTCAACAGTTGTCTAAGTGGCCTGAAAATATTTGATATTTTCAAAAACTTTTGGGAAATGAAATGGTATACCAAGCAGATGTTATATCAAATGTGTCTTATGAAAACATGTATCTGAAAGAAATTATACAATGGGTTCATTTAAGATTGAAACTAGTAGAACTACAAATATTAAATGTTAGAAAGCCATATCAGCTGTTCGTAACAAAAAAAAATTAAAATGTGTTATAGGTTACTATTTTGAAATTCTTTTGTACTGGAGTGTTCTGCATCTAGCAGTCTGTTTAAACTACTAAACCCTCAACCTTCTAGTAACATCTGGTTTTCTCTCAAGAAAAATTTTCAGTTTCTTTGTTGTTGTTCTAGGAAAAGAACATATTGACAACCCGATTTTCTATTAAGTGAACTAAATTTTCTTTTTGCACCATTACATTAAAATTTAATTAGATACAATGAAGGTGTCGATATAAACATGGAAAAATTTGATGGTAAAAACAAACAAAAAAAATGGAAACAAAGCCAATGTATATAGGGTGTTTGGGGGTTGTAGGGAGGGCAAAGGAATGAGAAAAATGGAGAATCAAGATATATCATGTACAGATACAGATTCTCAATGATGAATGTGATCATAATGTATACCTAAAATGTATCAATAAAATCAAATAGGGGAAAATATGAAAATAATATGAAAACTTCATATTATATATTTCAAAAATGAAACAAGGCACCTAGCTATTCACAAACCCTATACTCTGTTAATAGACTTTGATCCTTAGATAATCCCTATGAAAACATGACATATATTTATGAGATTTCTTGAATAAGTGCTATTGTTATTGCCAATGTCTAATCAAATCTCCATGCTAAAACCTTTCATTTTGCCCCAGTTTGCAAATTTGCTCTTGAGAAACAAGATAAGATTTCTACCTTATGCCTAGCAATTACATTAGGCCTTAAAAGCTAAGCTCCTTAATTGCAATTTTATTTCTCTTCCCAACCACATTCTACCCTTGGGATCTGTAGAGGTAAGCAAGGACCAACAGAAGCAACAGCTTGCTATCCAGGCACAAAAGCTGAGAGTTATGATTCTGCATTGGCAGATGGTCAAACTGAGCTAATGGGCAGCAGAAGCAAATAACATTAAAGTTAATTTTTCTAACTCGAGCAATTCTGATCTCATCTCTGGTTTATAGCACTGTTCCCTGGCAGCCAAAAGTAAAATTGCCAGTCTTTCCCCAGCCTACCAACTAGACTTAGTCCAATCAAGTACCCTAGAAGTTTTAATTTCTAAGGAGGAAGCCCAGAAAATGGAAGAACTCCACAGTCTGTGCTGCTTATTAGATTACCTTATATAATTCTGGCAAGACATTCGGTCAGGCTGTGTGCATCTTCAGGTGCAGAACATAGCTAGAAACACCATAAGCCCTACCAGCCTTTCCTGGGCTTGTGATTCTGACATGAACAGGCATGATCCCAAATGACCTATCACACTGAAATGCTAACAATATTGCCAAGGTTTTAAGAGAATGAAACCAAATATTGTACACAGAAGTGCCTTACATATTACACAAATGGTAGGTGTTTCTATTTTTGTTATTATTAGCTAGTTTAAGAAAATCTAATGTATACCTGTCTCAGCATGTGAGTTCCTGATTTATATTACTTGCAATTGCAACTTTTGTAATTGTAAAGCTAATGTGTTTGCTCTTGCTATACAGAATATATTATCCTTCAGATTTGTAATTAAGTAGTGCAAAGAAATGTTATTTTCCTACAATTGTCATGTGGTTCATCTGTATCTGTCTGTCTGTCTGTCTTTCTCCTACATGCAGGAGACTAAATAATATGTATGTCTTTATCTTCATTAAATTTGCATTATCCAAAGGTCTCTAAACATTAGTTTCAGAAAAAGATGATGACCTAGTGGAACAAAAACAGTACAGTTTAATTTTGCCATTGCTATAAATGTTCACATTTTACTTGTAGAGACTGATTAAATATTTACTCTGAAAGTTTAAAAAATTGGGAGTATAACTACCCCTTCATGAACATGAAACCAAGTCTAGAAAGAAAGAAACTAAAAACAAGAAACTTCTGAAAATATGGCAACCCATCTTATTTTGTTTGCTTTCTTGGAATACTGCTAAAAGGCCAGCAGACTATCACCATAACGAAAAAGTCCTCTCAGGAAGTCATAAAAGTAATGTGGTCTAATGCTGGGAGTTTATGTCAAATATTTTAAACCCCCAAATTTTACAACTAAAATGCAATTAAATTCGACATGTACTTTTGAAATTTCTACTTTCAAACTAAATATCAGAAAAACAAAAGTGCGTAATGTAAAATAATGTATAGGTTCTTGGAGTTTTCTGTGCATCACATATACACTTTAATACTGCAAATGCTAATGAGTTTCCTTTTTTTTTTTAACTTAGCATACTAAGCACCTAGAGTTCAACTGACACAAAACAAGTCACTGGTATATATTCAACAATTATCAGTGTATCCTCATTTGCCTACCATTTTGCTTTTTATTTTCAAGCAGTAGCTTCTGTAGGAGACAGGCCTTATTTTTATGTTCTTTTAGGAAGACAATTAAATGTGTTTTCATTTGCTCCAAGATATGATATCAAGAAGTATACTGGTGAGACAAAGTTCAAAACAAAAAAAAGCGACATATTTGTTGGACAAAGGCAATCTGTCATTTCTGATTAAAATCCAATAGTTCCAACAGAGTAAGTTAAATCCCCTGTTCCCCAAAATAGAACCATCTCAGAAATGGACACATTTATTTATATCTGAACCATTCAGATGTTTTACTGACTTTTTCCCCATTAGAATGTCAACACAGGGCTGAGGATGCACCTCAGGTGTGGAGCACTTGCCTGGCATGCACAAGGCCCTACTTTCCATCCATACTGAAGAAAAAAACAAAATAAAACATAAAAGCTACGAAACCTTCAGCAAGGCATCTTCAGTATGGCATTCTTGCTGAATGGTAAATGACCTACTTTCTATAAGCCACCCCCTCCTTGCTTCCCCTACGATTTACTTTTCTGTACTGATCATTTTGAAAAGTCAGACCAAAATTTAACTGTGGACATCTGAATTCAGGTCCATGTCCTACCCTGAGTACACAACACAACAATGGGTAGCCGTACAGGGAGGAGGCGCAGAGATCCACTGCAGGGAGTATAGAGTTTGACTCTAAGGGCTGACTGTTTTCCTCTACTTGTTCAAATCCTGAACTTATTTCTTGACCCAGATCACACTTCGCTCTGTCCACACCTTCCTGGACCACTGGTCCATAGGGCTTCTGTCTTCTTCATCTAATGCCCATAGACTGGCAGTCACACACAGCTATGCAGCCCCCTGTACATTTCTATTGGTCTTCCATTGTTCTCAATCCTTCTGCACACTCAGTAGCCTATGACTCTACCATCCCCATAGCATTGGAAGAGTAATAATCACACAGTGATTTAGTAAATACATAGACTTCACTGTAAGATTATATCCATTAAAGCCAAGAATGATATTGGTCATGGGTGAAAAATGAGCAAGAAGATCTCAGCAAAGCCACACTCTGGGAGAAGAGTGAAAAAGCAAAAACATTGGAGAATTATTTTTCTTGGCATGAGTTCTATTGAGATGGAGCTATATAGCCATTCCATAAAGGTTAATTGATTTTGATCAACATATTTTTCTTCCAAGAATTCACATCCAACCAGCTGCTCCTCCTCCACCTCTAATGTGAAATTCCAAAAGCCTGTAAATTCTGTTTTCAAGGTTTGTCTACCCTGCTCCACTGGATCTCTTTTTAAGATAGGAGGCAAATGGTTGTGAAAATCAAGATACTGATTTTTAAATAAATTTGAGCCGGGCGTGATGGCTCACGCCTATAATCCCAACACTCGGGAGGCAGAGGCAGGAGGATTGCTGAGTTTGAGGCTTGCTTGGGCTACATAGTGAGCCCAGAGCCAGCCTGAACTACAAAGCGAGACCCTGTCTCAAAAAAAAAAAAAAAAAAAAAAAGGTTTAAATAAATTTGAGAAAATACTTCAGGACATGGCCAAGCACAGGAACTATGCAATTACTGCAAATGAATTTAAAACAGTCAAGAAACACCAGTGTTGGCTCTGTCAAGCTCGGCATTATCAGAGAACACCTTCATTTGCTTCCAACTGTCATCAGTTCCTGGTCCCTCAGGAATTCCCTGAGATGCATGCCATCTAGAAAGTCTCCCAAGAAAAGGCTTTGAGAAGCACTTTTAGATACTCCACAGACGCAGTGGCAATGGGATTTTGTCAGTTTCTCTGATCATTTGCTAACTGTGCCACAGAGAAGTTCTATCTTCCCCCCATGCCTTCCAGATCTATAGGATTTGAAGTAGCCTCCAGTTTCATTATTGTTTTTATTTTTTTCCTCAAAAAAAAAAAAAAAAAAACTCTACCCGGCTTGGTATACCTCTTTTACAAACACTATGATTCCACAACTCCAAAACTACCAACTCTTGAAAGCAATGAAGCCATAAAAATTAAACTAAGGATGAGGAAGAAGAAATTGCATATTCCCTTGCACACGTTTCCCTTCTGCCAAAGAAT
>PVIC010027688.1:0-23406 GCA_004025085.1 Thryonomys swinderianus
AAAAAAAAAAAAAAAAAAAAAAAAAAAAAAAAAAAAAAAAAAAAAAAAAAAAAAAAAAAATATATATATATATATATATATATATATATATATGTAGAAAAGAAAGGACACCAAAGTGAGCTGCAGTAGTCAAACATTTCACAAGCACCTAAGAGATGTACCTTGAAGAACAGATAGAGCTGTAGGATGACAAGAAAAAAGAAGAAGAATACATAGAAAGCATGATGACACTAAAGACCTTAGAGTTCAAAACTCCCAATTTAGATCATAAATTCAGTCTTTTTTTTTTTTTTTTTTTTTTTTTTGAGACCGGGTCTCGCTTTGTAGTTCAGGCTGGCCCTCAGCTCACTGTGTAGCCCAGGCAAGCCTCAAACCAACAATCCTCTTCCCTCTGAGTGCTGGGATGACAGGCATGAGCCACCACACCCAGCACTGTGGTATGTGGTACTGATGGCTGGTGGGTGTGAGTCACCACGCCCAGCATTGTATGTGGTTATTGGGGATCAAACTCAGGACCTTGAGCTTACAAGGCAGGCGCCGGAACAACTGAGCCAAATCTGCGGCCCAAGAACACAATTCTTATACAAGCTAGTAAGGTGTCAAATGTAGGATTTTAAATTTGTATGGGCAACTGCCAGCCTAAGGATGAGGAACTAGCCTAAGGAAGGAATAAGGCATTCATGAATTTTGGAAATACCCTCATCTGCTAAAATTTCAAAGTATTATTCTGAGAACTCAATACCAGATAACTACAATTTTCTGAAATGGACAGAGGTGCATATAAAGAAAATAAAAATGCCTAGTTAAAAAAAGATCAAAAGAATCATTTGGGCAACAGCTTAAAGTCAGGAGCACAGACAGTTCAAGGGAATAGTCAAAACTGCATATGCAACACTGCTTGTATTTATATAGAGGCTTCTTTCTGCAGAGTATCTCTACTAGATCTCTTATAAAAGATAAAATATTTGTTTTCTAAAGTGTATGTATCCTCCTCCAATACCTTTTCTGAAGAACAAAAATACTTTAAAAATGTCCACAATCGCTGTTGACTAAATTTCTTAACTTACTCCCTCTAGAAGGTAGGATCTCAGAAATCACTTGAACATTACTGTGATATTAATCAGATGATTCAGAGTTTGCATCTGAAATGTCTCAAAGGCCCACACATACAGGTTAGCACTGCTTGCTGGAAACTTTAAGAGGGACCCCAGAGAAGTCTTCCAACCCCAGGAATGTGATCAGGCACACAGCCTCCCCTCTGCCTCTCTTTCCAGTCTGGGTCATGAAGTAAACAGTTTTGCCATACCATGTGTTCTCACCATGAAGTGCTGGCCCCTAACCAGAGCCCTGAAAGCAACAGATCCTCTCAATCATGGACTAAAGCCTCTGGAAAGAGCCAAAAATAAAATCTTCTCTGTAAGGTGAGTATCCAAGGTATTTGCTATGGAAACAAAATACTGACTGACAGATCCCCAACGGAGCTCAATCACTGCACTCACATTCCAGGGTCTAGTCAATGGTAAATGTAGTTCAGTCATTACATATCATTAAAATAACTACTTCCTCTTTGGGTAAATCAAAGTTTACCTGGGATAAAATTTACCTGAAGCACAGTGTTACTGTTGAATCAATTTCAATTGATCACTTTGGGAAAAGGTGTTTAATAATTCACTAGTATGATCCAAATTCTTCTTTAGGTATTTTATTCTTTTTTTTTTTTTGAGACGGGGTCTCACTTTGTAGTTCAGGCTGGCTCTGAGCTCACTACGTAGCCTAGGCAAGCTTCAAACTCAGCAATCCTCCTGCCTCTGCCTCCCGAGTGCTGGGATACAGGTGTGAGCACTTTGAAACTCTCATCACATTTAGAACTCATTAAAAGGAAATTCTTTCTTCACCGCATTAAAACACAGAAAAATCCTTAGAATACCTATGATTAGGAGAGTTATCCAGACATAGTGGTGGGCTGAAGAAGGACTGCAAAGTACAGCCCATCCGGGGCAACTGAGGCTCCCACTACCAAAAAAAAGACAAACAAGAGAAACATACAGAGAGAGAGAGAGACACAGAGACAGAGACAGAGAGAGAAAGGGAGAGAAACAGTAAAGAAAAGCCAGAATTAGACACATAGAAACTTGCCCAACTGAAAGATCAAAGTCTGCTGAAACTCACGCTAGCACAGGTAATATGAGGAAAAAGGCATTCTCATTGTAGATAGGAGTGTCCCTGCAGAGATATCTGGCAATATCAACAAAAATTACAGATGTATGCAATGCTGACTCCACAGCTCCATTCCTAGGAATTTATCTGATGAATATATTTTGTGTGTGTGCATATGCACATATGTATGCAGATATTACACTGCAATGTCAGTAAAAGCAAGAGGAAAAAATACTGCAATGTTCATGGATAGGAACTGATTAAACCAATTATACCAAATCCAAACACAATGTCACTATTTTTAAAAGTGAAGACATATTTACAATGTTGGGTTAAGAGAAAAAGCAAAATGCCAGCAATAAGCTTATTTTTTTAAGGATACTGTTTTTGATGATGGTCCAATGAGAAGGCTCTATACCTATATCTATATATTTATACAGATTATTTCTAGAAGTACATACAAGAAACTAGTAAAATTTACCAAAGCTAATGACAAGGGAACAGGAGACTCTCCCCTCTATACTCTAACTTTTGGATTTTGAACTACATTAGTATCTTACATAGTGAAGCAAATTAAAGAAATATTTAAAGCAGGGTAAGGTGAAAGATTTCTTAAATGCCAGATTTGACTCAGTAAATAACTGCTTCTGCTGTGGCCTTTTAAAAATCTCTGATATTCCTCCTGACAGCTAATTTTCCTTCCTCACCCTCTCCTGTGAACACCCCCAGCTCACCCTCCAGTGAGGCCTACCAAGAACACTTGTGCCCTGCTCAGCCCTCTCAGTGCTGCTATAAATGCCAACGAGGTTGGTGAACTTTGTCCCAGAGAACACAACATGGATGAGGAGGACCAAATGTGAGCCATAAAGAAGATCTGCACTTTATGAAGGGTGAGGAACTCCACTTATTCAACAGGAAAGAAAGTGAGGAAGATTTGAGAACTCTGGTTAAAAACATTAGAAAAAATTTCTCCAAACCTAACTTCAAATACTCCTACAATACTGTTTCATCAACTCATCGTTTATTACCTAAAGAAAAATTCAGATTGTCCCTGCCAATTAAAAACCAATCCTGTCTTCTCAATGGGGCCATGCAGTAGCTCTGCACCTAGAATACCTAAAGAATCCTCAGATACCAGTCAGTGCTCCTTAGTAAATAGAGCTAATGCCTTCACTTTTCATTCCATTCTGTCATTTCTTTGAAAGTGTATACATACCAGAATATTAATATTTCACACACTAGTGTCTCATTCTGTATTGCACACTGAATTATTTTTGCATCCCAAAACAGAAATAAACCCTGAGTCCCACCTGCAAAGCTGAAACATAGTAAGCACTTACAAGAGGCCAAAGGTACAACTCTTTTTTTTAACCCAGAGCAATATTTGCTTCTAGATTAACTAAATAGTATCAGATTTCTCCTCTATGTAGTGGTAACGGGGGCAAAAGGATATGCCTAGTCCTGAGGATACAGCAATCTGGGTAAGAACTTGTGCAAACAGGATGTCTCGGAAAAGTCAATCAGCTGTCTACTGACAGGCACCCTGACCCACAGACCCCTAAAGATAAGCTCTCTTAAGTCACAGAAAGTAAGTCTACTGGCGTCAGTCAACATTCTCAGTTTAAGTAGGTGACAGTACCCTAACTCACGAGGAGGCGAACAGGTTGTATGCTAACCTTCTTTACTTAGTTCTAAGCTGCTATTCTTGCTTTACTCAGCCCTCTGCTGCAGTTTCCTCCATCAAATATGAAAGTCTGGCCTACCAGTAAAATTCTTCTAAAATGAAACTTCCCACAATGACAAACATTTATTAAAATGTAAGTCTTTTTCCTAAAACTTCTTATTTTCAATAAAACATACTAATAAGGTTTTTATCTCTTTATCGGTAAAAGTACTTTCCAAATTACCTTGAAGTTCTTGACATGTGTGACCATTAGTGATAGAAAATTAACCACGTGGGAAAAGACAAGTCTCTGAGCCACAAACCAAAGTCAATTAATGTTTAAAAAGTAAAAAGTAGGGCCGGAAATTTAGCTCAGTAGTTCCAGCGCCTGCCTCGCAAGTGCAAGGCCCTGAGTTCAATGGATCCCATAACCACATACACTACTGGGCGTGGTGGCTCACACCCACCAGCCATCAACACCACATACCACAGTGTGGGGGCGTGGTGGCTCAGGCCTGTCATCCCAGCATTCGGGAGGCAGAGGCAGGAGGACTGCTGAGTTCGAGGCTTGCCTGGGCTACATAGTGAACTGAGGGCCAGCCAGAACTACAAAGCGAGACCCTGTCTCAAAAAAAAAAAAAAAAAAGTAAGAAATGGACATACATGTGAAATATACATTATGTAGTTACATAAACTAAATTAACTTTCCAACTTGGCATACTGCCAAGGTAATTGGGAGGGAATGTAAAAGAAAATACTCACAGCTTAAAATTAACAATGGGCCCATTTATTCAAGGTAGGATAGTTCTCCCATTTCAGCTTAAAAGGACTGAAAGTCTTTCTGTCCTCCTTCAGGAGGGAAAATGCAGCTGGCACGTCTGGAGAATCACTCAGTTGTATTCAGACCTTGACTAAGACTCAAGCAATGGCAGGCAAAGTCTTCACCCTTACAATGCCCTAAAAACTGAAAAATGTTGATGCGCAGGTGTTCAAATTCCCTCTTTCAAGGACCATTTCAATCAATTTCTTCCAAAGGAAGCCAGTTCCTACAGAAAAGATTTATAACCACTAAAACTGAGAAATGCTTGGAAGTATTGTGTTTTTTTATTAGATAGTCTTGTGACAGGTCTTAGGACACACTGATCAGCACTGTAGCAGTGTGCGTATTTACTACCAACCTCTAGTGGCTTCTGTGAAGTACTCCTGTCACTAACTGAATAAATAAATTCACAGCAAAGTGTTTCACGATTTTCTCTTACTCTACTCTGCATTATATTCCGAAACAGGGCTCCATACTCCAAGAATGAAAAATTCCTTCTGCTTGTCAAATTCTATCATATTTTCAGTATCTCTAATAATTTCTCCTTCCTCAACTCTTTAGAATCAGTCTGATCTCATTCTAGTCTGCTAAAGAAACATCCAAATTATTTTTATGGAGAATTCAGAGATCCTCCATAAATCCAAATACTGACAATGAAGAAAAAAAAAATATATATATATATATGTATGTATGTATGTATCTCAGAAAGTAACACACAGTCAACTAGCTTTAGCATGTTGAATTTAAAAGATGTTACTCCCAAATATATAATCCTTGTAATTCCATCATGAGGAACACCAACTTGCCAAAATATAGCCTTGAATTGTGCAACAAGTCTCCTATTTCTTCTTATAAAATATACTGGCAAAGACCAACAAACCCACATTGCTACAATGAAACCCATCCCAGCATTCCATGGCTTTAGGGCAATTCCCATAAACATAGGGTCATAAAAAGAAAGCCTGTAAACTCCTGTAGCCAGAGCTACATTTAAGGGCAGCAAACTAAAGACAAGGACATGTGATCCTGCACTTCAAATCAGGCAGATCTGAGGGTCTCCAAAAACAAGGAACTGCCAGTACCACTTAGAAATCCCCACACAAAATATTACATAAAATCCATCCAATCTAGGTAAAAAATATGAGTGACATGTTAAAATTTTATAGCTTACTTTCTTTACACAACAAGTCTTACTCAGCATTTTCATATGCTGGTACAACAAAACCTCAAGAAAACAGAACGTTCAAGTCCTTGCCAGTAGCTTTATCTCAAACACAACTTGATGCCCCACAGTCCAGTGTTATAAAAGAATGTAAATAGCTCTTTGGAATTTATAAAATATCTGACTAAAGGAAAAATAATTATACTTTTGAACTCTTAAAAACAAAAATACAGATTTCCAGTTAAGCATAAACATCTGACTTTTTTTTTCTTTACAACTTCAGCAAACTAGAAATTTTTTTAAATGCCATGTTTCCTACCACTAGGGGAAACAATGTTTCAAATCTCTTAAGTAATTTTCTTTTTAACTTTGTATTATTTCAAAAACAGGAATTGAGAGTCTGCTGCATTCCCAATCTTGCTAAGAATTCACATGCATCTTTAAAATAAAACAATCATTAAATTACATGTTTTAAGGCATGCTTTTAGATTGTAATTGCTTCTTTATACTATTCATTAAAAAGGAAACTGGTGATCACTGAAAAATATCCTAGTAATTTTACATAATAAAGTAGAATAGGTATAATCAGAGGATTAATTAAGATGAAAGTTAAAAATGTATAACATTAATAATCTTACCACAATATAAATTAGTTATTAGGCACAAATCCTCATTAGACAATGTTACTAGGCATGTTTAAACTAAACCACACTAAGGGTTAAAAATAACCCTACTGAAAGGCCAACAGCCTTGCAGCCCAGTTGAGCCAGCATTCCCTTTTCCTCCCCCTCCTCTAAGCCTCCTGCCCAGAGTGAATTGCATGCCCCACTGCACAAGGCCCAAAAAGGTCACAGTACATGGCAGAGACTTTTGT
Organism: Thryonomys swinderianus; assembly: GCA_004025085.1. Taxonomy (NCBI): domain Eukaryota; kingdom Metazoa; phylum Chordata; class Mammalia; order Rodentia; family Thryonomyidae; genus Thryonomys; species Thryonomys swinderianus. The sequence continues at coordinate 6,677 of PVIC010027688.1, forward strand.
AACAGAACAGAAATAACTCAACAGCTTTGTTACCCTAGTCTCTTTTAGTAGGTTCAAAATCCTTTAATTAGCGCTCTGTCTACACAAGGAAAGCATGCTGCCATGCCAGTGCAGGGCACAAATGTATGTACACAGTGTTCTGTCGTATCAGCATCACAACATGGAGCTAGTACCTCAAATTTTCTGCCGGGGAACTAAAGCTTGTGAAACTTCTTCAAGCCACAGTATCACACAAAACATTACATAAAACATTTGTATCTCTATTATTGAACAACAAAGTAATAATTACACCCTGTCTCACAGAGGCATAAATTTGTTTCTGGACTTTTCTTGAGCCAATAACAGCATTATTTTATACTTCACAATAACATTATGTACTTAATATAAAATAATGTTAAAACAGAAATAGATATTATTCTATAACAGATCTTCAGTGGAAGAGAAACACTGCCTCCCTCAAACAGGAATATATCACAACACATAGTTGTACATGAATACTTCACATTTAAAATTGCACCCAACCATAAAAAATCTTACATCCAAGAACTAAATCATTTATGTAATATTTCATTGCAAACTCTGATGACAACCTACAATCAAGACAGATAACTATTTGAAAATCCACACCAAAAAATAAAAATAATAAATATAAAAAATAAAAACTATATAAATTTAAAAATATATAAATATATAAGTATTATATATTTATATAAATATAAAAATTTAAATAATAAAATTAAAAATACTAGTTAAAAAGGTATTTGTAGGCTGGAGATTTAACTCAGCAGTTCCAGTGCCTGCCTTGCAAGGGCAAGGTCTCTGGTTGGATCCCTGGTAACCACCCACATACAACAATACCAGGCATGGTGACTCATACCCACCAGCAATCAGTACCACACACCACAGTGCTGGGCAAGTTGGTTCACACCTGTAATCCCAGCCCTTGTGAGGCAGAGGCAGGAGGATTGCTGTGAGTTTGAGGCTTGCCTGGGCTACATAGTGAGCTCAAGGCCAGCCTGAACTAAAAAGTGAGAGCCTGTCTCAAAAAACAAAACAAAACAAAAAAAAGGTATTTGTTGTATTTTAATGGGGATTTTTGCCAGGTGATCCAAATGTAGCTTTAATCTTTCAAAATCAAGTAACGATATATACAAATATATGTGTATACACACACACACATAGTTAAGAACAGGAATGTGAGATCCAGAGTATATATACACACACACCTATACATGTACATATCACTTTAAACAAAACTATACCCTTCTAAATCCCTGTTTAGAGAAACAATCTAATAAAATTTAAAATAAAGTGAATTATTAGAGGCAACATAGCATAACTGTTGGAAAATCATCATTTCCAGACAAGCCATCAGCTCACAGTACTTCTGTACAATGAAAATAATACCCCCACTTCAGATTGTTATATAAATTAAATAAGATGATACATTTACAGCAGTTGGCAAAAAATTCCAATGAGTCTTGGTAAGCCTGGGACTGGAGCAAAAAGAACATGGAATAAGTATTTTCAGGCTTAACACAAATGTGTAAAATGATACAACTTATTATGGTATCTACTACAGCATTGTTGATAATAGCAAAATTGGAAATACAAAACCATTCAGTAGATTAAATAAATGATACTTCCATAAAAAGGCCCTCCTTATTTATTAATGGGGAAAGTTCTCCATGGTAACTTGTTGAGAAAAAAAACAAAGTATAGAACTGTGTACAATATAGTGTTATCTGATTAGGAAAAAAGTTCATACTTACATAAGAAAAGTTTTTGAGTTTTCACCATCATGAAATGATAAATGTTAATGATAAATGATAAATGATAAATGATAAAAGGAGATTATGGTTTGGCCTTGATTTAAACACTATGAAATGTATACATGTACCAAACTATTATGTGGTATGCCATTAATATGTATGATTTAATGTTTTTATTTAAATTAAAAATTTAAATCAAGGGCCAGGGATTTGCCTCAATGGTTCTGGTGCCTGCCTCGCAAGTGCAAGGTCCCAAATTTGATCACCCATAACCACAATACCTGGCATGGTGACTCACATCCACCAGCAATCAGTACCACATACCACAGTGCTGGGCATGGTGGCTCATGCCTGTAATCCCAGCACTGGGGAGGCAGAGGCAGGAGGATTGATGAGTTCCAGGCTTGCCCGGGCTACATAATGAGTTCAGGGCCACCCTGGACTACAACACAAGAACCTGTCTCAAAAAAATAAAAATAAAAATTTAAAACAATAAATTCATAGTTGGATACACAAAACCTCTGAAGAGTTGAACAATATTAACAATTACCTTCTGATGATGAGCAAAACAGTCTGACACAGTCAAGCCTCCAAAGTAGAAGCAATAACTATTCCCCTAATTAGTAATATCATCATGAAAAACATATTCTTAAAATATATCACAAAATACATTCAACTTAATCCATAAACAAGTAAAAGGCAAGCTAGCTAGCTGGAGATCATTTTCTTTTCAAAGCTGAGCAGCTTTTGACCATTGACTTTCTGTTGACTATCACAGAAAAGTGAGCCAAGGAAATTATACCGAAAATGGTCATTCTATTCTAGTTTAACCAATAACTCTTAATACAACAGCTTCAAAGCTAAAAAGAACATAAGAAACCCAAAGTATACATAAGGAGCCAAAGGAAGAAATATTAAAAAGTAGAAAGATCACATCAAAAGAAAAAGAGAGGGAGGGTGGGCAGTTACAGAAGGAAGAGAAGTTTTGTTTTCTTTAAGAGTTAAAAAATTGAAATAGAGCTTTTGTAAATGGGACAAGGGAGAAGAGTTGGCAGGTAGGGTCTAAAGGAAAGGGAAAAAGAAACAATTTAAAATGGGTTATGTATGTGTATAAAGTCCCCACAATAAATGTAATTATGCACCACAAGCACATACTAACAAAAAAGAAAGGAAAATGTCATAGTATAGTCTCACAAAATTATATAAGAAGAAACCAAAGTTGAATAAATTCCCCAAGTTGTGAACAATTCAAAATTTCAGACTGTCCTCCCTAGACAAACGCCTTTCCATTTTATTTTTTGCTGATATAGGGAAGACTAAAAAATAAGCTAAGCTGAAATAATTTTCTTTGCTAATTTCTTTCCCCCATCCTTTATTAGAGAGCTAAACTTTCCAAGAATACAACAATTGTAATACATACAATAGAGTCAACAGAGAAATCAACAACTCAGCCCTGAGGTTTTCAGGACTGAGCACTGAATGAACAACTGTAATAAAATCTGTAAAGTTTGCTTACACTAGAAATTGTCAGAGGCATGTTGAAATCCTTGCCACCTTGCAGTCGGAAACCCCACGGAGCTGGGCCAACCAAGGACACACTGTAGTTGCTCATGATTCCAGTGGCTCAAAGTCAAATGCCAGGAAATGAAGGAAACTGAAAGAAAAGTAGATAGTTAACAAATGTTTACCTGAAACCCTATTCTGTATCTAAATGTATTTAATACAAAACCAACTAAACTACGTTCATTGTTGGGAAGTGATGAAGATCTCAAGAATAATTCTACGAAGGGGACAAGGAGTTAGCTCAGTGGCAGTGCACAAGTTTAATCCCTAGCATTACCAAAAAAAAAAAAAAAAGAATATGTCTAAGGGCCAGAGGGTTAGCTCAGGGGTTCTGGCGCCTGCCTCGCAAGTGCAAGGCCCTGAGTTTGATCCCGGTAACCACATACAATGCTGGGCGTGGAGACTCACACCCACCAGCAATCGATACCACATACCACAGTGCGGGGCGTGGTGGCTCACACCTGTCATCCCAGCACTCGAGAGGCAGAGACAGGAGGATTGCTGAGTTCGGGGCTTGCCTGGGCTACATAGTGAGCTCAGAGCCAGCCTGAACTACAAAGCGAGACCCTGTCTCAAAAAAAAAAAAAAAGAATATGTCTAAGTTCTTCATCAAGTGTAGTCAAGAAAAAGACTTTATTAGCTAATTAATATAAAACTTTTATACTCATACTAATTTTAATCTAAAACTTCCTTATCAGAATCTTCCATCACTTTTACATGGTGCTACAACCCAACTTTGTGGTTTCTTAAATACAAACTTCAATTCAATGTACTTTATAATACTTTAAGTGTTATTATTGAGGGAGGCAGGAAAGGGATCTTAGGGGTTGAACCAGAGCCCTGCACAGCTAGAGATGCACTCCACCACCAAGCTACACCTCTAGGCCAAAAACAAGATTTTATTTCAGATTAAATTCAAAATTACCTTCCCTTCTCTTCTATCTCACACTACATGCATTTGGCAAGTGTCCTTCAGGGTTAAATTCTAACCCATGAAAGGGACTAAAAATTAGTAGATTTTCATTCAGGTTTTCTAAATAATTTTTTAAAATGAGAACTTGGCTTTTAAGGCACAAAACCGTTGTTTCCAATCATGAAGTGCAACTCATATTCCCTTTTATAGGGACAAGGTATCTTCTACAGTTGGATATTTGCTCTTTCTTCAGAAAGTTAATTAAAGGCAATCCTTGAGATATTTTAGTCAGAGCTTGCTTTTTGTTGTACATACATCTCATTAGGCAAAGTAGAGAATAAGCATTTACACCCAGTGACCAAGACTATGACTGAAAATGGCAGCTAACACATGAAATTCAATTGGAGCTTTAGAAAAGAACCAGCGCTTCAGCGTTTTCTTCTTTCTGTTCTGCTATAAATGTGCTCACAATGACTCTACAAGAACACTTTTAAATACTTTTTTTAGGCCTGACTTGGAGTTTCCTATTGATAGTTACAGCAATAGGAGACATTGGGAGGAATAAGTTTTTAAAAATTTAATTCAAAGAAACATAATAGCTCTTTTAAAAAATATTAAATCTAAGGGCCGGAGGGTTAGCTCAGTGGTTCCGGCGCCTGCCTTGCAAGCACAAGGACCTGAGTTCGATCCCTGGTAACCACATATAATGCTGGGCATGGTGGCTCACGCCTGTCATCCCAGCACTCGGGAGGCAGAGACGGGAGGATTGCTGAGTTGGCGGCGGCTTGCCTGAGCACCATAGTGAGCTCAGGGCCAGCCTGAACTACAAAGCGAGACCCAGTCTCCAAAAAGCAAAAAATAAAAAATAAAAAATAATTAAATCTAAAACAGGCATATGAAATTGTAATTTTAAGACACTTTAAAACAAAGCTGTTGAAAAAACACTTCCTTAGAAAGTCTGAGCTCTTGAACCAAATCACTACCCATTTAAAATTTTTTCATTATGGGGGCTGGGAATTTAGCTCAAGTGGTACTGCGCCTATCTTGGAAACACAAGAACAGAGTTCAATTCCCAGTACCGCAAAAAAAACACTTGTTTTCATTTTTTAAAGGCATTCAAAATTTCTAACCCATCACACCAAATTCAGAGTAGCAGATACAGAAATTCGAATCACTGGGTATTCATAAAGCAAATTCCTCATCTCAGAAGGGAAAACGAAGTAATATTTTAAAACATGCCTGGTTCTTAGTTCAAGACAAATAATGTGAACTGTATCTAAGTGGGTTTTTCCAGTGACACGGGGGGGGGGGGACACTTAACTCCTAGGCAGTAACACAGTACTGAAGCACCAGGCAGACCACTATTAAAGACCCAAAGGTCAGGTCACAAGTCAGATTGTGACACACAGGTAAAAACCAAAAATCTGAGAGTTAACGTGAAGCTATATATAAGGTTAGTTGCTTTCCCCCTAGAAAAACAGATTTTCATGGAACTAGTAACATTTTGTATTGTACTAGGAACGTTTCGTATTTTGTATTATTAGTGCCCAAACAAAGTTAAAAGTATGTAAAAGCCACATGATATTTTACAGGCCACTGTTTTCCTTTTTTAATTTTTAATTTGTGACAAGGAAAGAATATAAAAGGCACAAATTCCTCTGATTCCATTTTTCTCTACAAGAAAATGTATATATCCCACATACAAGTAATTCTTTTCTAAATTCTCTTTCTGCTCACTTCACATGGAATTCATTATCTTAAAATATTCTGATCCCAGGGGCTGGGTATTTAGCTCAAGTGGTACTGCACCAACCTTGTAAGCACAAGGGCCAGAGTTCAATCCCCAGTACCACAAAAAAAAAAAAAAAGTAGCAAAAAAATATATATATATTCTGATCCCGCCAGGCATGGCGGCTCACGCCGGTCATCCCAGCACTCAGGAGGCAGAGAGACAGGAGGATTGCTGAGTTCGAAGCTTGCCTGGGCTACATAGTGAGCTCAGTGCCAGCCTGAACTACAAAGCAAGACCCTGTCTCAAAATAAATAAATAAATAAATGAGTAAAAAAAAAAATTCTGATCCCTAAGCAATAGCAATATTTTTATTCTCCTTTCCTGGGTCTCCTCCAACTGGCTATTAGTGCCCAAATCTTCCCTAAAATACCAGCCAGGCAGGAAATAGCAGTCTATTCTGCTTCCAAAAACACAGAACACGTTGGAACTCCTGTACAGTTCTGGATCTTCTTGTAGGTCAAGCCTAAATGTCTTTGCTTTAGAACTAGAAAGAGAACCCTGGTGCTTCCCACATTAGTATCCCAGCTTCTCTGGCGAGTGAAAGGAGAAAGAACTCGGACCAGCGAACTGCACGGGGACAAGAAGGACCAGAAACTAGGGAGAAATTGTCTTGAGATGCCCTCGTGCCCTATATCCAGAAAGAACGGGGCACAGCTGAAGATCTAGGGCCACCGGCAAGGAAGGAGGCAGCCAGGGCGCTCTCTCCAGCACGACCTCACTCCTCCGCCGGTTGGCCAAATAAGGTTCCGGAGCCATGTGGGAAGGGAAGGAGGCTCTGGAAGGACCTGGCGAGACGCTCCGGGCCTGCCCGAGGAATTCAGGGTCACACACACCCCTGACCTGACCTGCCAGCCTGCTGTCTGCGGTGGGGTGTCTGGGGTCACACTCGGGGCCGGCTCTGAGGGTTCCGGCCCACGCACACGCGGACCTCCTCCCGGGGCTCCGGGCCCACGCACACCCGGACCGGCTCCGGGGGCTCCGGGCTCTCGCACCCCGGACCTGCTCCCGGGCCCGTTCCCGGGGCTCCGGGCTCGCGCACCCCCCGACCCGCTCCCGGACCCGCTCCCGGGGCTCCGGGCTCGCGCACCCGGACTTGCCCCGCAGAGCCGCCCCCGCATCTGCTCCGCAGCGCCGCAGTCCGCGCGCCCTCGACGCGCCTCGCACACGTCCCAAGCCCCCGCGCCCTAAATCTGGGGTTCCGGACAGACCTGTGAAGAGCCCTCTGTCTGCGCGCACGCGAAGTTTTCCTCAGACAGGTCCCGGCGCCGGGCGCCCCGAGAGGAGGCAAACGCTTCCCGCCGCCGCCGCCGGGGAGCGCGGAACAGACGCACGCGCCTCCCGGGCCGGCGACGCCCGGCCGCGCTCCCTCCCGACCCGCGCCCCGCCGCACCTGAGGCGCCGCCGCGCGCCCCTCACCGCCGCCCCGCGAGCGGCGCCAGCACCGCGCTCCCCTCCTCCCGCCTGGCCGGAAGCCCAGACTCCCACCGCCGCCGCTCACCTCCGGACGCGAGGGCGCTGCCTCCGCCTCAGACGAGCGCTGACAAGTGACTCGCGGGTCTCGCGCCGTCCCGAGGCCTGCGTGAACTTCCGCCTCCTCCCCCGGCCCCGCCCCGGGACGGCCCCGCCACGCCCCCGACCCCCACGCCCCACCCCGGGAAGGGCCCCGCCCCGCCCCAGGACGGCCACGCCCCCGGCCCGGCGAGGCTGCGGGGAGCGGCGCGCTCCAGCCGCCCAGCGAAACTGAACCTCGGCTGAGTTTCGGTGGGAGTAGTCCCGGGGATTCCGCGCAGCACCTGGCAGGGGTTTGGCCTTCTGGGCATCTGTTTTGTAGCTGGGTGCGTTTCCCTCTCCAGAAACTTGATGGCAAGCAGTGGCCTTGGCTAAATCCCTCCCTGTGCAGGCTCAGCAGCTCCTGCCTGGTTCTTGGGGAGACCTTTACCCCCGAGCAGGGCGAACTCTGAGGTTCGCTCGTCAGGAAGGTGAACTTCGCTAGCCCTCACAGAGGTGCAATGGATCTGCCCTCACGCCGGAAGACGGGGACAGAAAGCAGGGGCCCAAAGTGACCTGACCGCCGTGTTCGGCCTCTTTCTCTGAAGTCCAAATTAGTGGCCCGCTTTCCGCTTCCCTACAGCGGCCTGATTCACAAGCACACGCGAATGATCCGTGCGCCCGTGAGAAGCCGCTCTGACACCCTGAACGAACGGGCCTTTAAACTGTGAATCCGGCAGCTCCTGCCCAAGCGACGTGCAAAAGTGAACTTCATGCCGGGCATGGTGGCTCACGCCTGTCATCCCAGCACTCGGGAGGCAGAGGCAGGAGCACTGCTGAGCTTGAGGCTTGCCTGAGCTACATAGTGAGCTCAGGGCCAGCCTGAACTACTAAGCGAGACCCTGCCTCAAAAAAAAAAAAAAAAAGTGAACTTCATGACATGCTAGAAGGCAAGCAAAAGCCAAGAAAAATCTCAGACGTGCTCCGTCCAAATGTTGCTATCGAAAAGTTGAAAGACAGCTACTGACAGAGACGCTTAATTTCTGTTTTATATAATTTTCATTAACTTTGTATTTTATTTTGGTTTGGTTTTTTGTTTTGTTTTATTTTCGGTACCAGAGATTGAACTCAGGTCCTTGTGCTTCCAAGATAGGCATGGTACCACTTTTGAGCTCAACACCCGCTCAGCAGGTAGGATAACATTTATTAAACACAACTTTGGATAAGACTACATTTCATTTATTGAAAGTTTAGTACCACAAGTTGAGATATATTGAAAGGATACACTGCACAGACATCAAAGACATTATGAAAAAATTCATTAATAATTTTTTATTTTGATGACATACTGCAATTCTTTTTTTTTTTTTTTTTTTTTTGAGACAGGGGCTCGCTTTGTAGTTCAGGCTGGCTCTGAGCTCACTATGTAGCCCAGGCAAGCCTTGAACTCAGCAATCCTCCTGTCTCTGCCTCCCGAGTGCTGGGATGACAGGCGTGAGCCACCACGCCCGGCAGCAATTCTATTTTTATATTTGGTTAAGTAAAATATATTATTAAAGTTAAGTTCATCTTTTAGAGATGTGTATACTAGAAAATTTAATATTATGGATGTGACTTACATTATATTTTTTTAGTGCTGATCCCTATCTTTCATTACATTCTCCGAAAAAAATAACCTACAGGGAAGTTTTTCCTAGCCTGAGAGCTGGTTCACAGAGCACCTGACATTACACTCAAAAATGAACTTAAAGGGCTGGAGATTTAGCTCAGTGGTTCTAGTGCTTGCCTTGCAAGCACAACGTCCTGAGTTCGACCCCTGGTAACCACATACAACAATGCTGGGCGTGGTGACTCACGCCCACCAGCAATCAGTACCACAGTGCTGGGCGTGGTGGCTCACTCCTGTAGTCCCAGCACTTGGGAGGCAGAGGCAGGAGGATTGCTGAGTTCAAGGCTTGCCTGGGCTCCATAGTGAGCTCAAAGCTACTACTAAAATAAGACGCTGTCTCAAGAAGTAAATAAATAAATAAATAAATTTAAAAATAACTACCATTTACAGATACTTAACCGCATGGGAGGCAGAGTGATAAGCCTTACAGCCATTTTATTAGAGAAATGTCATCTTTATTTATAGATTAAAAAAAATCAAGGTTCCGATAGATTACAGTTCCTAACTGTTTCACAAGCACCTGCTCATCGGCTTGCTGCTGAAAATTAAGTGGCTCAAAGAAGGTGCATTAAGGTCGAGAACTGCAGGAAATCTTGGGCGGCATCACTGACAATCGTCATTTTGAGATGAGCAGGAGGAGTCAGCGGTGAGCTGATGACGTTCCTGTCTGACTGAACCCGAGGCGTGCGTGCCGCAGTAAGCTGTTGGCATCACTGCACGCTCTGGAGAGTTAGCCATCTCTGGCCTACAGGAGCAAAGAGAATGAACCAAATTAAGAAATTTTGCATAAACTGCCTTCAAATGATTTGGACAGCTCGTCAAACTTGTATTTCTCTTGCTCCTATCCAAACCTAGAATCCTTGGATGTAAGCCCCAGAACGTGTCTTTAATAAAAACCCTCAGTCCTCTAGTAATTATTAAAGTATAACGCTTAAGGGCCAGAAGGTTAGCTCAGTGGTTCCGGCGCCTGCCTCGCAAGCGCAAGGACCTGAGTTCAATCCCGGGTAACCACATAGAATGTTGGGCGTGGAGACACGCCCACCAACAATCAACACCGTATACCACAATGCTAATATAACGCTTAAAAGCTACTTTCTCCAAAATATCCCTGTGTCTTCAAAATACTGTGTACATTGGTTAGGTGACAACCACACATTCCAGATAACAGCAATTTATCTCAGTTCCCTCAGCTCAGAAGAAATTATGGCTATAAATAACATCGTGGGATTTGCATGAGGGATGGAGATAAAACCACAATTGTCTTTCAGTATCAGAAAATTAGTTCCAGGACTGTCCTCATAAAACAAAATCCTTGAATACTCAAGTCCCTTGTTTGAAACGATGCAGTGTTTCCACATAACCTACACTTACCCTTCTGTGTACTTTAAATCATTTCTTACCTAGCATGATGGAAAGGCTATGTAAATAGTTACTACACTATACTGTAGGGAAAATGATAAAAAAATATGTACAAGGGCTGGGGGAACTCAGTGGTTCCGGCATCTGCCTGGTAAGCACAAGGTCCTGTGTTCGATCCCCAGTACCACATACCACAGTGCCAGGCGTGGTGGCTCAAGCCTGTCATCCCAGCACTTGGTGAGGCAGAGGCAGGAGGATTGCTGAGTTCGAGGGTTGTCTCAGCTGCATAGTGAGCTCAAGGCCAGCCTAAGCGACAAAGCGAGACCCTGTCTCAAGAAAAACAAAAAAGAAAAAGTTCAAATTCCATATATAGTTTTTACCTGATATATTTTGCCCGTGTTTGATTAAATCACCTGTTATGCAGAATCCTCAGGTATGAAGGGCCAACATATATAAATTTTATAGTGCTATAAATACACAACATGCTTCCCACCAAGGGGTGTGAAAGGGTAGCAGTGTGAAACTCTCCGCTGACTTAATTTATGTGTTGTGAAACACAAGAAGAGAACTTAACATTCATGATGCCTGGGCTGCATTCTTACTATACAACTGTCAGTTGTGTACAACCGTCTTATTTCATTCTCATAACCTTATAAAGTAGGCATCTTTTCAAAGAAAGAAAGCAGGAATTTGAAGATTAAGCACTGTACTGATATAAAATGAATCACAACTGACCAGGTGTCATGGTGCATGTCTGGAATCCCAGCAGTCAGGAGGCTGGGGCAGGAGGATCGCCAGGAGTTCAAGGCCAGTTTGGACTACAAAGCGAGCTCAAGGCCAGCCTCAGGCACACAGGGATACCTTCAGAAATAAAATAATAAAATAAAAAATCACCTGTAACGCGTGGGAAGAATAGAGCATCAACCACTCTCTCCATCATACGATACTACCTCTTGGCAAATTCAGTGAGTTGGGTAGCTTAAAGAGAGTATAAGGGAAGGTTCAGCTAAAACACAAGATTCTTCAAATAAATATAATGTTCTTGTCTCCCTAAGCCCTGGTTGTATTAGTCACTTATTTTTAGCTTTCCGAAGATGTCACCCATCTCTGCAGGATCACAGTGCAGTGCTGTCACCTGGAGTCCATGCTGAGCACCAGAGATCTGCTTGATCTGCCCATCGCCCACAGCCCAGGCACACAGCCAGCCGTCTGTGGAGACTGGCAATCACTGCAGCATGTCGTCCTGTAACAACTGAATTAAATGTGGGCACGTGACCTAAACTGCTCATGGGGAGCTCGACTCTGCATCGGTTCACGCATTCATTTTAATACATGAACCCTACAAGACGGGCCCGTTCCCCCTTCCCAGGCCCGGGCTCACTCTCCCTCTGGGCTCAGCACCTGCAAGGTGCCCCAGTGTGTTCGCATCCGTGGGAGGCAAAGACAAAACTCGGCCACGTTGGGGCTCAGTCTTGGGGTATTAACTCACTGAGCCCTGCACTGGCACAAGCAGTGCTGCTTTCTGGGGCCGGAGGTTTAGCTCTGTGGCACTGTTTGCCTCCACCAAAAACCAAATAAGTGCTACTCTCTGGAAAAAAGTCTCAATGTCCCAGCACCCCTGTGAGAATCCTGGTAGGACACTACACGTCCTTTGCATGCGGTATGTACTAAACTCGTGCAGAGTACTTGCAAACACGGATGATGAAATATTGGTAGATCCGAGCATGATCCCAGTGTAGTATGTGGACAAGTCTGGCCTTATGACCATGAAAAGTAATATCACCCTTATTCAGAGTTGACCGTGAATAGTGACGAGCTAAATCATGAATGTCTTTTAATAATCATTGTAATCCAGGGCCAGGGATTTAGCTCAGTGGTTCCAGTGCCTACCTTGCAAGTGTGAGGTCTGGAGTTTGATCCCCTTTACCAAAAAACAAAAACAAAATAAAAATAATGAAAATGTAATCCAGTCTGCAGGGGAGATATAGCAGAAAAGCCACGGGTTGGGGTCTCCGGGCCTTCTACAGAGGGACCTCACCATAAAAGGGTTTAGATTACAGTGGTGGGTTTCAAGGATAAGCGGTCAGTGTTACTCAGGTTTCAAACTCTGGGTTTTTGTCAAGGTGATGCTGTTAAGGTGCTGGGAGGATCCTGGAGCCACAATTCCCCGAAAGCCAGGAAGTCACCCGGAAGTCACCAGGCTAAACAACCTCTATACAGTGCGCTGTGTTGCTAAGCTCTGATATTTAGTAGGTTAAGTGTGTTAAGTGCATTTTCCACTTGTGATACATTCATCTTACAGCAAGTTTACAAGGTCGCAGCCCCCTGGTAAGTCCAGGAATAAAAGTGGCCCAGGTAGATAGAGGAAGGGGAGCACTCTGTAGGAGAATGGGGAGGAGTCGAGTGGCCAGGGACAGAAGAATACAATTTGCAGCCGGGCGTGGTGGCTCACACCTGTAATCCCAGCACTCAGGAGGCAGAGGCAGGAGGATTGTTGAGTTCGAGGCTTGTCTGGGCTACATAGTGAGCTCAGAGCCAGCCTGAACTACAAAGCGAGACCCTGTCTCAAAAAAAAAAAAAAAAAAAAAAAGAACACAATTTGCAGCAAACTCTAAGAATAAAAGGATACTGAATTAGTTGTACAAGAGGGAGGAAAAAAATTCTTGAACCCCTTCCCTGTTTTCTGGTGAGCTGCTGCTCAGCCACTGCGGCTTCCTTCTCTATCCCCTGTGTTTATGAAATGGCCATGGGCGGAAGGACGGTGTGTGGGTTCAGACAGTCCCAAAGAAAGCCCCCCATCGGGGAACCAAACCGCGATCCTTGGCCTTAACTCTTCAAAGCTAAGCAACTTACACTGGCCACAAAGAAAACCACACTGAAACTTCATCAAAATCAGTACATGAAAAGCTAGAGTAGGAAAAAGAGAGAAAGAGATCAAAAGATTAACTGATTCGGCAGGAGGAGCTTTCAGAATATCCCACCTAAACACAGTATTTACCTAAGTGTATAAATGTTTGCTTAACATTTTATTATCCAGTATATGACTCACAACTGAAAAATAACAGAAACTTCAAATTACAAGATGGAATGGCCATGAGGACTTTTTATAGTTGTGTCCAATAAACTATAAACTTCTAGTCTTTAATAAGTTTTTACTTTACTTCATCACTTTATCTTCTAAGTCTAACTCCTGAAAAGTAAATAAACTACTCATATAACTAAATATTTAAAGTTTAAAGTCTAGAACAGAGAGGAAGCCTTACCTGCTGTAATACTTAAACATCTGGCAATACTGTGTTTAATTCTTAAATGCAGAAAGTCATAGTGCTCTTCTAAAACCCCTAAGAAGTCCTGGGGAAAAAACAGAACAAAATACGAAGAGACCCAAAAAAAAAAGATTCAAAGGATGAGAGTGACTGTTGAAAAAGGCGAAATTTAGATTAGGTTTGAGGGAAAACGTCTTGGCTTTCAATAATAACTGCTCTTCTTTGGGCCGGAGGGTTAGCTCAGTGGTTCCGGCGCCTGCCTCGCAAGCTCAAGGTCCTGAGTTCGATCCCCGGTAACCACATATAATGCTGGGTGTGGAGACATGCCCACCAGCAATCAACACCGCATACCACAATGCCGGACGTGGTGGCTCACGCCTGTCATCCCAGCACTCGGGAGGCAGAGACAGGAGGATTGCTGAGCTCGCGGCGGCTTGCCTGGGCACCATAGTGAGCTCAGGGCCAGCCTGAACTACAAAGCAAGACCCTGTCTCAAAAAGCAAAAAAATAAAAAAAATAATAATAATAACTGCTCTTCAAGGAGGAGCCAATTTGAAGGGACTGTGCATCTCACTGGGACTTTCCAATAAGCAAAAACATCCAGTGGGTAAGTGGAGTGTTGATAAGAAAGGTATATAGAGCCAGGCATGGTGACTCACTCCTGTCATCCCAGCCCTCGGGAGGCAGAGGCAGGAGGGTTCCTGAGTTTGAGGCTTGCCTGGGCTCCATAGTGAGCTCAGGGCCAGCCTGAACTATAAAATGAGAACTTGCCCCCCCCCAAAAAAACCCTAAAATGCTTAACCTAAGAATCATCAATTTTAAATTTCATAATACCAAAAATTTCAATATTTATAAAATAATTCTTGTTAAAAATCACTTCTATCCACAGAGTGTGGAGTATACAAACTGCTCACTAAATAAGGCCCAGCATCGTGGTGATATGTGCAAAAGGGTCGGCGCTAAAAGAACCCCTTGGATTGGCCTGTCAAGGTCCTGGGGGGACACAGCCCACTTCAGAGGGTTTAACTGGAAAACTGCTGACAGTGCACAGTGGCCTGGGGACGTGTCACCTCCAAAACGGACCTACGTTCTCCCCACGGTCTTGCAGATGAGCTCTCACCACAAGTCTCCTTTCTCAGGCCGCCTTTGCCCCGTTGGTGGACACGTGTCCAGCGCTGCGAAGCGCCCCTGGACAGCCAGCAGTGTGACCACCGTCTCTGCTGTTTCCTAACCTGGTGCCTCCTGACTCCGGGCAGCGCTGGGAGTTTGCAAACTGGACAAAGTGACGCTGGTCTGCCCCTCGCTCCCAGGCTGAGAGCACTCATTTCTCGGCTCCAGGCAATGAACTGGGAAACTTCTGCTTAGGCCCATTTCTTGGGGTCACTCGCCTCGTGCTGGGCCTTCACAATCATTCACCCCGTGAGCTGAGGCCACTACCTTCAGTCTCAGCCACAGCTTCTCCCCGTAGCTTCCCACCAGACTCCTCAGCAGACTCGCTGGGGCGGAGGAAAACAGCAGGGGGCAGCTGGATCAGCACAAGGGCTACTCTTCTCCTTCAGGAATCTAGCACTTTCCTCAGTGGCTGCCTCCTTCCTTCCTTCCTTCCTTCCTTCCTTCCTTCCTTCCTTCCTTCCTTCCTCCCTTCCTTCCTCTCTTCCTTCCTTCCTTCCTTTCTTCATTTTGAGACAGGATCTTGCTTTGTAGTTCAGGCTGGCCCTGAGCTCAGTATGTAGCCCAGGCAAGCCTCGAACTCAGCAACCCTCCTGCCTCTGCCTCCCGAGTGCTGGGATGACAGGCTTCAGCCACCACACCTGACATTGTGGTATGTGGTACTGGGGAGGGATTGAACTCAGGACCTTGCACTTGCATGGCAGACACCAGAACCACTGAGTTAAATCCCTGGCCTCATTTTAGGGTTTTTTTAAAGCTATTATTTTGTATTAAAGTGGGATAAGTACCAGGCTTATGGGCCTATGCACATAATCCCAGCACTCAGGAGGCTGTGGCAGGAGCATCTTGAATCCAAAGCCAGCCTGGCTGCATAGAAAAGTTGGAGGATGTGTACTACATAGTGATACACTTTCACAGAAAGGGGGGAGAGAGAAAGAGAGAGAGAGAGAGAGAGAGAGAGAGAAGAGGGTGAGGAGGAGCAAGGTGGGGGGGATAGAAAGGAAGGTGCAACATACTCCATTATCGCTTAGAATTCAGAAATAAATGTCTGGGGTTTTGGAAGAAAGACAGCCTCTTTAATAAACGGGGCTGGGAAAATAGGCTGTCCACATGCTAAAGATTGAACCTAGACCCACAGATCTCACTGGACTAAAATTAAAATAGGTCAACCATGTAAATATAAAAATAGAAACAATCTGATAGAAGATAGAATAGGAAAAACTCTTGAAAACACAGGTGTAGGCAAAGACTGTATGAACAAAACCCAGAGTGCACAGGAAATAGCACGAGAAGCAACAGCTGGAACCACATCACATGAACAAGCTTTTGCACAGCAAAAGAAACCAGCAACAGAGTGAAGAGACAAGAGACAAGCACAGAACGGGGAAAAATTTACCAACTACTCCTCAGACAAAGGACTAATGTCTAGAATATATAAAGAACTCGAAAATATCAGGACCCCAAATTTAAGGATCCAGGCCAAAAAATGGGATCTGAGATGAATAGACACTTCTTAGATGAAAAAGAGGCAACATCAAATAAATCTATGAAAAAATGTTCAACATCACTGGTTATTCAAGAGATGCAAATTAAAGTAACACCGAGATTCCATCTCACTCTAGAAAGAATAGCTACAATCAAGAAATCAGCCAGCGGGCCGGAGGGTTAGCTCAGTGGTTCTGGCGCCTGCCTCGCAAACGCAAGGTCCTGAGTTCAATCCCCGGAGACCACATACAAT
>PVIC010027689.1:0-23658 GCA_004025085.1 Thryonomys swinderianus
TTTTTTTTTTTTTTTTTTTTTTTTTTTTTTTTTTTTTTTTTTTTTTTTTTTTTTTTTTTTTTTTTTTTTTTTTTTTTTTTTTTTTTTTTTTTTTTTTTTTTTTTGAGACAGGGTCTCGCTTTGTAGTTCAGGCTGGCCCTGAGCTCACTATGTAGCCCAGGCAAGCCTCAAACTCAGCAATCCTCCTGTCTCTGCCTCCTGAGTGCTGGGATTACAGGCGTGAGCCACCACGCCCGGCACTGTGGTATGTGGTATTGATTGCTGGTGGGCGTGAGTCACCATGCCTAATATTGTATGTGGTTACTGGAGATCGAACTCAGGACCTTGTGGTTGCAGGGCAGGTGCCGGAACCACTGAGCTAAATCTCTGGCCCGGGATGAGGTAAAATCTTAATTGAAATAAGGATGAAATTCAATGTTAGTGAGTACACTAATTATTGGTTACCTCTGCATGATCACTTGGAGTTTGGCAGCCTCCAGGCTAGAATAAACACGTTTTTTCAAGAGATGAATAACCAATACAGGAGCTCTAAAATGGAAAGGGAGATTGGGAAAAGAGCCACATTGAGACTGCTCTTAAGGAACTGGAATAGCGATCATAACCAGGGGCTCTTAGACCTCTCTACTGTTTTAGGTCATCTATAAGTCTGGTATTTCTTTACCACAATTCCCTCTAGTTTGACATAGAAGACGTGAGCTGTAGGAAGAGTTCAGTGATTTCAAAGGACAATTTTAGTTAAGGAATTGAGGAAAACATTTTTACAACATAATTTCTATATGCTTTTTTCAAAAAAAGGAAGCCATGCCCAAGTTCAATTCCCTGGTGCGGGGCAGGGGGAAGGAAGCCAAGAAAAATACACACAGTGCTATTGTAGTGGCTCTCTTTGGGAGAATGTTTATCCCAATTGGGTTCCCTGGGAGGAACGTAGGCATCACCAGGCAAGAGGCTTACTGAGACACTGCTGGGATCCATGCCATAATAGGGAAGGAAATAGAAGGGACCAAAGGCCAGGGTAAGAAATTCAGCTACAGTGCAGTCTTAATGGCCTTTCTTAGTCCTATGGGAATTCCAAAGATGGAATACCACAGTTGGCATGAATTGCAAGAGAATCAGGCCTTTATCATTTCTCAGTCAGTAGTTGGGTGGCATTGCTTGAAGCATGTGATCATGCTGAGGCAATATTCAAAAGACTACAACTCTGGCTGTTTGTTTCAGTGCTTTGGAAGTTGTTCTGACAAGTTCTTTATTCCTGAAAAAGAATGTGAGCAGGTCTTCAGAGTCTACCTCATAGAGCACCTCATTTTCCTTTTTACATTTTTGAAATGACATCTGTTAGAAAAAAATACTCTCTTTTTCAAATACAGAAAGCCTTCAGGCTACTTTCATAGCTTTTA
The DNA here is from genome assembly GCA_004025085.1 of Thryonomys swinderianus. Taxonomy (NCBI): domain Eukaryota; kingdom Metazoa; phylum Chordata; class Mammalia; order Rodentia; family Thryonomyidae; genus Thryonomys; species Thryonomys swinderianus. Next base: position 1,395 of record PVIC010027689.1, read on the forward strand.
GAAGCATTTCTAATGTTTGCTAGTTGATGTAACAAATTATAGAAAGCTGTTTACTCCCTAAGTCTTGGCTACACTTTTAATTCTAGTTAAAACATGGGTTCTCCAATACCATTATGTTCTTGCCATATAAAGTTACTATGGGCCACCTTTCATTCTTTTTTTTTTTTTTTTTTTTTTTGAGACAGGGTCTCGCTTTGTAGTTCAGGCTGGCCCTGAGCTCACTATGTAGCCCAGGCAAGCCGCTGAGAACTGAGCAATCCTCCTGTCTCTGCCTCCCGAGTGCTGGGATGACAGGCGTGAGCCACCACGCCCAGCTCTGTGGTATGTGGTATTGATTGCTGGTGGGCGTGAGTCTTCATGCCCAGCATTGTATGTGGTTACAGGGGATCAAACTCAGGACCTTGCACTTGCAAGGCAGGCGCCGGAACCACTGAGCTAAGTCTCTGGCACATTCTTTAAAGTTTTAAATAGAAAATTATTTGAAGGGATAATGAATGTTCAGTATTTAGTAATTCAAAAGGCTGGGTTTTGTTTTTACTTGGTATAAAAAGAATATGCATGTTAGATACAATGATAAGCTATTCTAGAGTTTAAGTACCTTTGTTTTTCTTTCTTTTTTTGTTTTTGTTTTTGTTTTAATTTTTTGAGACAGGGTATCAGGCTGGTCTCGAACTCAAGGCAATCCTCCTGCCTCTGCCTCCTGAGTGTTGGGATTACAGGTGTGAGCCACCACATCTGGCCCTAGCTACCTTTCTTGATGAGATCTGAAATACTTTTCTGCTCTTAGGCACAACTCCAGATGTTCCGAGCTCAGTGGATGTTTGAACTTGCCCCAGGTGGAGGCACCAGCACTGCAGAAACTCGACCTTGCAGAGCAGCAAGAGGCTCTCTACTGAAAGCAGCAGCAGATGCCAAAGGGAAACAAGAACTGGCAAAAGAAGAAAAGTTAAGTATTAAAGGTTTCTTAACATATTTTATTTTTTAAATTTGTTATTCTGGAGGAAGAGAGTGGAATATTCAACCCCATAAGGAAGTAGTCAGTCATGCTTTGGTGATGTAAAATAAAATAATTAAATAAATAATTAAAATAAATAAGTACAAGCTTGTAAAATAAAAGAATTTTTCCTCATGTGGAAAACTTCTGATTTGTGCGCCAGTTAATATGCCCTCACTACTTCTGGGTGCTTTGAGTAATACCAAGAGCTTTCTTCTCTGTAGACAAAAACTATTTTCATGGAATTGTCTTCTGTTAATTTAGGAGACCTTTAAGATTTATTTGCTCTTTAAATGACTGATGCCTCTGAATTTTTACAGGAATCCAAAATTAGGTTTACTCAAATGTATACCTTTTCAAAAGTAGTCTTAAGTTTATGCCGTATTTTATCATAATCATATTTTCCTGGAAAATACTGTAAGTATTCATAGTGAAAGTATTTTGAATGGTATCTCGCTGCTCATTTCTGCCCTGGTTCCTCTTTATATGGAGTAGGTACCAGTGTATTAATATATTTTGCCTTATCTTCCTCTTCCTTAAAGGCTGTGTCATCTTCACACCATCTGATCCAGGTTTCTGTTTGCAATTAGTGATTAAATAATTGATATTACCATTATGCCTAAAACCTTTCAGACTTGTTCTGTTGTGCTTTTTATTTTAAAAGTCATTACAGGCTTATAGGTGGAAGGAAGTTGTGTAAATCCTTTACCCAGCTTCTGCCCTAGTAGTATCTTACATAACAGTAATACAGTAAAAAAAAAAAAAAAAGGAGGAAATGGACATTGGTACAATCTACAGAATTTACACAATTTTTCTGGGTTTACAAGGACTTTATCCATGTGTATGTATATAAATAGTTCTTTAAAATTCTGTGACGTGGTGTCTTACTTTCTTACTACTGAGATACTATACCTATCACATACAAATTAAAGGAGAGGGAGGTTTAGCTCAATGGTTCTGGCACCTGCCTGGCAAGCACAAGGTCCTTTGTTCAATCCCCGGTAACCACATACAGCAATACCAGGTGTGGTCACTCACACCCAACAGCCATCAGTACCACATACCACAATGTCAGGCATGGTGGCTCACGCCTGTAAATCCCAGCACTCGGGAGGCAGAGGCATGAGGGTTGCTGAGTTCAAGGCTTGCCGGGGCTACATAATGAGCTCAGGACCAGCCTGAGCTACAAAGCAAGACCCTGTCTCAAAAACAAACAAAAATTAAAGGAGGAAAAGTTTATTTTGACTTCCTGTCTTTACAGGAAATTTCATCCATTGGCAGCTGGCTCCAAGGCAGTTGGCATGGCAGGGAGAAAGCAGAGAGATGAGGGAAAAGAGGATGATAGGTCCTTCCAAACCACACTCCCAAGGACCCACCTCTTCTGACCAGGCTTCACCTCCCAACATCATATTTAGTTGTAAACTCATTAGTGATGGGGGTCAGGTCCTCATGATCCAGTCACCTTCCCAAAGATGAACTAGGAGTACATGAAGCTTTAGGGGGACATCATTTACAAATCTTAGACTTCTGCCTCTGGTCTCAAAAAGACTCGTGCTTATCTCTTTATGCAGAGTGTGGTTAGTCCATCTTTTAAGAGTTGCCAGGATCTAACAGTTATCTAACAGTTTCGATATTGCAGAAAAGTTTTAAGTCCAGAGTCTCCTGTGATATTTAAGGTGAACTCTTTTTGAGCAGCTGTAAAAAAAATTTTTTTTGAGACAGGGTCTCGCTTTGTAGTTCAGGCTGACCCTAAGCTCATTATGTAGCCCAGGCAAGCCTCGAACTCAGCAATCCTCCTGTCTCTGCCTCCTAAGTGCTGGGATTACAGGCGTTAGCCACCACACCCAGCACTGTGGTATGTGATGATGATTACTGGTGGTATGAGTCACCACACCCGGCATAGTATGTGGTTACTGGGATCGAACTCAGGACTTTGCGCTTGCGAGGCAGGCACCGGAACCACTGAGCTAAATCTCTGGCCCAACTAAAAATTTTTAAAGAGTTAAACACCACTTTCGCAAAATCATGGGATAGAGAGAAAGAAAGGAATGGTACCAAAGCAGAAACTCAGCCTAGCAAATATTAAATCCTATAATTCTGTGTCCAGCACTGGGGAAGCCTTGGTGACATGAATTTCAAAAGGTGTGGGTAGCCCTGCCTCTATGGCACTGCTGGTGGTTATAGCCCTCTGGCTTTTTGATGCTACTGTTAACAACAAGAGTCCTTTCTGCTTGTTACCTAAGCTTTCTTTCTGGCCTAACTCAAAACTTTTAACATCATTCATCTAGGCTTTCTGCTCTTGATCCTCAATATGGAGTTAGTTAACCCCCCCACCCCACACACACACACACAGTAACTATCCCACAGCTGCAAAGTTAGACTGCCCAGAAATTTCCTCTGCCAGGTTAATTAGCCCGATCCCCTTAATCTCAGTCTCCCATGACATCTCAGGACAGAAGCAAAATCTAGACAGATTTTGTGCCAGAATATAACACACCTGGCCTGGAGTTCAATAATCAGTGAAGTCTTTCCCAATAGAAACCTCCTGATCCTGGTCTTTAGTGGCTGAATTAGCTCTTTGCATTCTGGTCTTCTGAGTTCTGACCAGAATCTCCCATCAAGCTTAGCTTACAGCATTCCCAATCTGTTTTCTTTTTTTTTTTTTTGAGACAGGGTCTCGCTTCGTAGTTCAGGCTGACACTGAGCTCACTGTGGTGCCCAGGCAAGCCACCGCAAACTCAGCAATCCTCCTGTCTCTGCCTCCCAAGTGCTGGGATTACAGCGTGAGCCACCACGTCCGGCATTGTGGTATGCGGTGTTGATTGTTGGTAGGCATGTCTCCATGCCCAGCATTATATGTGGTTACCAGGGATCGAACTCAGGACCTTGTGCTTGCGAGGCAGTCGCTGGAACCACTGAGCTAACCCTCCGGCCCCCCAATCTGTTTTCTTAAGCAGTCATCTTTAAATCTTTCCGAACTCCTCCCCTAAGCCAAATCCAAGGGCTCCTGAATTGTGGTTAGGTATCATTATAGCAGTGACACTCTAGTACCAAAATCTGTCTTAGTTTATGTTACGGCAAAAGGGAGTTGAAAGTACTTGAAAGACTAAGAACTTGGATAAAGAAAAGAAGCTTATTCGCTAGTGGAGGTCAGCCACAAGGGAAACAAGTCCCACTCAGCTTGACTGACCCCCATTGCAGTTTTTCCAACAGTTTTAAAGACATGGGAGGGTAACTCCTTGATTTACAGCCCCAAATTTTACAGACCTGCATGTCAGCTAGCAAGACCTTATCAGGGTCCTGTCAGTTTCCACAGTTATAGGTAGTTACTTTTCAGGAAAGTAGTGAATCTAGTGAGCAGAGGAAGGAGGCTGAAACGAAAGTCAAGAGGTTACCATTTGTTAACACAGACATGCCGGGAGTCAACAGGGAGGAATCTTCTAGGAGAGGGTTGATTATCAATTAAAGAAACCAGGCTCTACAGGGTAAACAAATGGCTAGCTAAAACCTGGGCTACTGTCATTCACAATTCTATTTTTGTGACATATTGTAAGGGGGCTGGATAATGCAATTAGGTCTCCTGGGGCATTCCTGCAGTCAGGTTTTCTGTGACAATCCTTTCTCATCACTGAGATACAATACCTGACAGCCACAAGTTTTAAGAAGGAAAGGTTTCTTTTGGCTCACAGTTCATAGAAGCTTTAGTCCGTTGTCAGCTGGCTCCAAGGCAGGGGAGCCTGGCAGAGGATAAACATGACATGGCAGGCTGGAGGCAGAGAAAATAATCAGGAGAGTAGACATTGCCCTTCTAGGTCACACATCCAGTGACCTACCTTCCAACATCATATTTAGCTATAAACTTGTCAATGGAGTATTCCATTAATGAGTATCACACCCATGATCTAAGCACCTAAAGATTAGAGAGGCCATCTGGATATAAACCATAACATATGGGTAGCTTTGTGTCATCACTACCACACTCATACAGAATTTGTCTGTTTAAATGATAACAAAGAGTAGCTTGTTAAAGATTTAGCTGGGCGAGGTGGCTCATGCCTGTAATCTCAGCACTCACAGGAGGATTGCTGAATTTGAGGTTGGCCTGGGCTACATAGTCAGCTCAGAGCCAGCCTGAACTACAAAGCGAGACCCTGTCTCAAAAAAAGAAAGATTTTATTATAGAATGAACAATTATAGTCTAGAATGTGTGTGCTATAATAAATCAGGCATATTGAGGCAGAGGAAACAGTTTTTTTAAGGGAAAATGAACAAGACCACAAAAGTTGTTTTGAAACAATTATCCTTTGCTACAAGTCTGGGCAAGGTTGTGGTTTATAGTCTCTTGTGGTAGTTGTTATCAGGCACATTGTGCATGGGGCCATCCCTTCATAATTCCTCAGCTGCATTTGCTAGTGTTGGCATTTGTGACTCCATTTAGAGTCTGGCAGCTTTCAAATAATGGTTTTATTATCACAAGGATACCTCCTCTTTATTATACTTTCCCTTCCCCAGTTTTCTCCTTGCTGAGATAAAAAAACCTAAAGGGGGAAAGGTGTATTTGGCTGACAGCTTGTAGAGAGTATAGTTGCCCGGCTCCAAGACCGCATAGTATGGCAGAGGGACATCACAGAGGAGAAACAGTTCATGGCAAGCAGAAGCAAGCAAATTACAAGCAACTGACGACAATAACAGCCTTCTTTCTATCTTATAATTGACCCATGCTGCCCACTCTTCTGGCAGATATCATTCACACCTTTTCTCCTGGTGTCACAGTGGGCATCAATCTATCATCTCCCATGCTAGATCCAGCCACTTCTGAAAAGCCCCACCTATGACTGCATGAGGCTTTGGGAAGACATCTAGATATGGGCATAGCACTAACCATTCCTAACCACTGGCAAATACCATAAATCTATTCTCCACTTTATAATTTTTGCATTCAACGAATGTTGAATAAATGGTATCTTCACTCAGCATAGTTCTCTTGAGCTCCATCCAAGTTGTATACCAGTAGTCTGCTTTTATCTATTGTGGAGTGGTACTGCATGGTATTAATGTCCCCAGATTTTTAGACCATACACTGATTGTAAAACATTTGAGTTGTTTCCAGTTCTTGGCCACCACAAATAAAATTGCTGTGATTATTTGTCCATATTATTTTTCCATAGCATAAACTCATTTCTCTGGATTGAATATCCAAGAGGGCAGTTACTGGGTTTTGATAAGTACATGTTTGGTTTTAAAAGAAGCTGCCAAACTTTTCCACCACCATTGCATGAAATGATCTAGTTTCTATGTGTCCTCATCAGCATTTGGTGGTGTCCTCACTTTATAACTAGCTGTAGCCATCCTGAACAGTAGATGGTAGTAACTGACTGTGATTTTAATTTGTATTTCCCTATATTCTCATTATTTCCCTCCCACATCACCTCTGTGCAGTAATTGTGTTCTAGATGCAAGCTCATTGTTCAGTAATGATCTCTGTGTGTGTGTGTCTTGCATCCCCTTTCCCAGGGAACTTTGCAAACCAAAAAAAAATTTTTTTTTTTTTTTTTAGACAGGGTCTCGCTTTGTAGTTCAGGCTGGCCCTGAGCTTACTATGTAGCCCAGGCAAACCTCGAACTCAGCAATCCTCCTGTCTCTGCCTCCCAGTTGCTGGGATTAAAGGCTTGAGCCACCACACCTGGCACTGTGGTATGTGGTATTGGTGGCTGGTGGGCGTGAGTCACCACGTCCAGCATTGTATGTGGTGTATGTGGTTACTGGGATCAAACTCAGGACCTTGCACTTGTGAGGCAGGTGCCAGAACCACTGAGCTAAATCTCTGGCCCTAAATTAATTTTTATATGAAGTATGAGGTTTAAGTTGAAGTGCTTTTTTTTTTTTTTTTTTTTTGCGGTACTAGGGATTGAACTTGGTCCCTTGTGCATCCAAGGTTGGTGTGGTACCACTTGAGCTAAATCCCCAGCCCTGAAGTGCATTATTTTGACCTTAGTACTCTTTTGCTGTAGCACTCTTAGCTAAAAAAGCCCTCCTCCTGCTGTTGGTATACATTTTTCATACAGATTGTCAAAAATTGCTTTTCACCTCTTATCTTTAATAGGCTCGAGAACTCTTCCTAAAAGCAGTAGAAGAAGAACAAAATGGAGCTCTTTATGAAGGTAAGCCTCAGGGCCCAATATCATGTACTTAGAATATATCTGCTTAACAACTCTGTCACTAATCATTTTTTAATAGAATTTATTTGGTTGGGAATATCAGTCTTCCCATGTTTTGTGAATAAGAAACAAAATTTCTATTTTATATGACTTAACATCTTTCCAAAAAATATTTCTGGGAAACATCAATAGGATGAGTAAAGTAAATGTTTTTCTACATTTGGGCTTGGTATTTGTTAATACTTCATTAATGTATTCATATTAAAGCAAGATAAACTTTTATAGGTAAAAACTACTTCAAATGGAAATATAAAGGATAAATCAAGGGACATATAATTTCTAGTTTGATTTTACTAAAAGAACAGGGTTCAGCTTTCTCTCTTACTGACCTAATAGAAATCCATACATAACAGTAGTATTTACTATATTAGTTTGTACTTGTGCTTTCACTGTTTTAATGATAAAGCTAGTAATTGGGGCATGAGAAAAATGCTTATGCTTAATTTAAAAATTCCCCCGAAATAACATCATTCACAGTTACTACATTTGTTTGCAAGTTTCTTCTAGTCATGGTTTTATACAGATTTTAAGTTCCTGCACAGTCTTTATTAAAGTGTAAGGTTCCTAGCTCCATACTTAATGGACAGTAACTCACCCAGGGTAATAGAACATGGCAGAATATATCAGATTGAACAGACCTCATCAATGGGGGAAAGTCCTCATCACTGCATAGGCCCAGGTTCCATTGGTGTCTCTCTGTAAAAGGAAATTATCTTACAGCTCAAAACGACCAGCTGGGAGATTGGTTTAAAAATGAGTTTTAAAGTTTAAATAAGAGGCAGTTGGGCTAAAGGAAGGTGGATTTGAAGGCTAAATTCAAAGAACTCTTTTTCTGAATTATATCCAGTAGGAAACATTTGAATTTCCTCAACTTTGTCATTAAAAAAACAAACCAAAAAAAATGGCAGGGACCCTAACATAAAATCACTTCTGATGAGACATAAGAGGTTGAGAAAAATATAGGAAGAGCAGGAAGGTAACAGTAAAGTACATCTTAAGTTGCTGTCTTACGTTCCTAAAAGGTTTCCCTGAGCTCTAAGATTTGGATGTCAGTGGACCACTTTAATTTGGGTGTTTGTAAAGAGACCTGGCAAGTTAAAATATAGTTAAGAATAATAGAAGGAAATGGCAAAAATGTATGGTCTTGGCTAATTTAGCTTCATTTTTTCTTTTAGCCATCAAGTTTTATCGTAGGGCTATGCAACTTGTACCTGATATAGAGTTCAAGATTACTTACACCCGGTCTCCAGAAGGTGATGGCGTTGGAAACAGCTAGTGCGTATAAATTCAGTAGATGTAATGCACACTTAATGTAAGAGGGTGGTGCTCACTTCATTAAGCTGTGTAGTGTGTTAAGTGTATTCTTCATAAAGTTATAGTAATTTTGTTTAATTAGAGAAATTGTAAGATTAGAATATAAAAATGTACATTTTAAAAAAAAGTGATGACATTTTTAGAAGTCAAAGCAGTGTTTAGTGAAAATGTAAAACCGATTCAAAGTACTAAAATATAATTAGAAAAGTTGACAAAATATTAACAGTGGCTGAAATTGGGTAACAAGTACATGAGGTTTCATTATACTAGACTCCTTTCTTTTCTTTTCTTTTCTAACTAGTACACGGTAGCATGTTTGAAACTTTACATTTTATTTTATTTTGGGAGATTCTTTGAGATAGGGTCTTGCTCTCTAGTCCAGGCTGCCTGAACACACTATGAAGCCCAAAGCTGTCCTTGAACTCATGGCAATCAGCCATCTGAGTACTGGGATTGCAGGTGTGTGCCACCATGCCCGATGAAACTTTATATTTTAAAAAAGTCATTTTATTAAGAAATAAACCATGTGATATTTAAGCTCGTATGTCTGATTTATTTCATTTAATGTCATGGTCTCAAGATGCACCCATTTTCCTATAGATGATTCAAGTTTCTTTTTCTTTCTTCTTTTTTTTTTTGGTACCAGGGATTGAACTCAGGCCCTTGTGTGTCCAAGGTTGGCGCGGTACCACTTGAACTACATCCTCAGCCCCTAAGTTTATTTTTCTTTATGGCAAAGTAGTATTCCATTGTTGATGGGAATGCAAACTAGTACAACTACTATGGAAATCAGAATGGAGATTCCTCAAAAAACTAAAACCAGAAATTCTGTTTGACCCAGCTGTTCCCCATCTAAGTATCTTCTCTAAACAGCTAAAGACATTGTATAATAATGGCACATGCATACCCATGTTTATAGAATCACAACTCATAGTAAAGTAACATTCTTTAAAATGTAGGTACCATATATGTGAATTCTGAAAGAAATTGTGTTTCATCATATAGATGCAGTCAGTGTTGTGATTAGCATTGATGGTCTAATATAGACAGAACTTAAGAGAACATACTTTTTTAAGCCACTGCTGTTGAAGCTATATGCAAGATAATTACAAAATTTGATTCAGCCAACTTCCTATATTCTCCAAGGCTCATATTGTTAGTACTTATATTAGAAGGGTTGGGTGTTACAACCCAGGCATGGTGGTACAAACCTGTAATCTCAGTACTTGGAAGACTGAGGCAGGATTGTGAACTCAAAGCTATCCTGTGCTACATAGTGAGACCCTATTTTAAAAGAAGAATGGGAAAGGGCCAGAGGATTAACTCAGTGGTTCCGGTGCCTGCCTCGCAAGCGCAAGGTCCTGAGTTCAATCCCTGGTAACCACATACAATGCTGGGTGTGGTGGCTCACACCTGTAATCCCAGCACTGGGGAAGGCAGAGACAGGAGGATTGTTGAGTTCGAAGCTTGCCTAGGCTACATAGTGAGCTCAGAGCCAGCCTGAACTACAAAGTGAGACCCTGTCTCAAAAATAAAAAAAAAAGAATGGGAGAAATATTGCATAGAAAAATAATTGTGATGAGGAGATACTAGCTATTTGTACTATCATGCAGTTATATGCTCATTGCTAGTGTTTTTAAGCAATGCATCTCTATTCCCATTCAAGAAGTTAATAGGTCATATTATAAACATGCAGTGAAATTAGTGTTTAATTGCCTATTTAAATTTTTCAGGTAATATTTACACCGGAGTAGAGTTAATAGCATTTGACATTTCATACTCAAGATGAATCTTTGGGCTTTTTTCTAAACGTTCTGTATATTTGGTTAGAGTCACATTAGACTACTAGCATGTTTTGTTAAATGTCAGGTTCTATTATGGAACATTGTTTTAAAAACCTTAAAGAAGCATTATGCAGATATAATTCAATGATAGAATTTTTGCCTAACAGGCTTAAAACCCTGGATTCAAGAAATTATTTTCTGGGGCCAGGGATTTAGCTCTGGTTCCGGTGCCTGCCTAATAAGCACAAAGTCCCTGGTTCAATCCCTGTTAACCACATACAACAATCCCAGGTGTGGTGACTCACACCCACCAGCAGTCACTACTACATACCACAATACCAGATGTGGTGGCTCACACCTGTAATCCTAGCACTTGGGAGACAGAGGGAGGAGGATTGCTGAGTTCAGGGTTTGCCTGGGCTACATAGTGAGTTCAGGGCCAGCCTGAACTATGAAACGAGACCATCTCCAAAAAAATTAAAATAATTTATTTACTGTCCCATTTCTTTATACAAAGGCAGATGCTATGGAAGTTCTTTGAGAATGCAATTATGTTTTTATAACCAGATCTGGAACATTTCTTCAGTGAGGTTTTATTTATTGCCTTTACCTGCAGAATGTTAACAGACTAGCCACTAAGTCCATCTAGCCTCAGCTACATTTGTTTTTCATTGTACTATAAAAAGCCTTCCTTTTTCCTAACTTCATTGTTATCCAAACCTTTTTGTTTACTTTTTGGGGGTTTTGTTTTTTGTTTTGTTTTGTTTTTTGAGACAGGGTCTCACTTTAGTTCAGGCTGGCTCTGAGCTGACTGTGTAGCCAGCTGGCCCTATCCAAAGCTTTTTGTAATTTCAATTATTATTAAGATTAACTGGGGCCGGAGATTTAGCTTAGTGGTTCCAGTGCCTGCCTCGCAAGCGCAAGGTCCTGAGTTCGATCCCGGTAACCACATACAGTGCTGGGTGTAGTGACTCACACCCACCAGCAATCAACACCACATACCACAGTGCCGGGGCCGTGGTGGCTCAGGCCTGTAATCCCACCACTCGGGAGGCAGAGACAGGAGGATTGCTGAGTTTGAGGCTTGCCTGGGCTACATAGCGAGCTCAGGACCAGCCTGAACTACAAAGCAAGACCCTGTCTCAAAAAAAAAAAATCAGCAAAAATGGAACACTAGACAGACTTTTTTTTAAGCACTCTTAACTGTACATTTCCATATATTGGTAGATGATTTGTGGATCCTAAGCTTTTTTTCAAATTAGCTATTTTCCTCTTTAAAGGTTTGGTCTTGAAACATATCTTTTAGAAAAACCCTGGTTAAGTAAGTACAGTATCTCATGATATCTGTATATTTTGTTTTACACAATTAGGATTAAGGCCAGCTGTGGTGCCTCACGCCTGTAATCCAAGCACTCAGGAGGCAGAGGCAGTAGGATTGCCATGAGTTCAAGGCTAACCTGGGCTACATAGTTAAGTGTCGGGCCAACCTGAACTACAAAGTGAGACCCTGTCTCAAAAAACTAAAAAACAGAAAACAAAACAAAATTAGGATTAAGATCACATCAACAATTTGGTTACATAAGATTTTCAAACCACTTAAGATTTTTCACTAACTTAGAAATGTCCACTTTACAGTGAAATTAATAAATCTTACCACCTGGATCCAGAATTACCTTTTTGAAAAACTTATTGTGATCCAGGGATGGTGGCACACACCTCAATCTCAGATACTTGGGAAGCTGAAGCAAGAGGATTGCAAGGTTGAGCCCAGCAAGGACAACTTAATGAGACCCTATCTCCATAAAGGACTGAGGATAGTATCTCAGTGGTATATGTGCAACCCTGGCTTCATTCTCCAGGAAAGAAGGAAAACTGTGGTATTCCTTTGCAAAGCAAGATTTTTTTTGAGACAGAGTCTCGCTTTGTAGTTCAGGCTGGTCCTGAGCTCACTACATAGCCCAGGCAAGCCTCGAACTCAGCAATCCTCCTGTCTCTGCCTCTCGAGTGCTGGGATTACAGGCCTGAGCCACCAGGCCTGGAACTGTGGTATGTGGTACTGATTGCTGGTGAGCGTGAGTCACCACACCCAGCATTGTATGGTTACCAGAAATTTAACTCAAACCTGGTGCTTGCTAGGCAGACACCAGAACCACTGAGCTAAATCTCTGGCCTGAATTATTACATTTTTTTAAAAGTAGTAAAAACAAGTTTGCTCTTCAGTGACTTAGTAAAGCAGGTTTGAATTTGCCATGCAAATCAGTTTCTGAACAATATGTTGATAGTCTGTGGCACTTAATTTATTACCTCTTCTCCTTTTTCAGCATTGAAGATAATGATGATAGCAAGATGGCAGATCTCTTATCCTACTTCCAGCAGCAACTCACATTTCAGGAGTCTGTGCTCAAATTGTGTCAGCCTGAGCTTGACAACAGTCAGACTCACATTTCAGGTGTGTTTGGAAATTTCACTCAGTAAGAAACACTGACTTTAGGTTGAATTTTTCCAGACTTCAAAACTGAGATAATTTGTCAAATAGTTGCTAACTAGTTCAGAAGATGGTGAGAGATCTAGTTATAATTACTGTTTACTTATACTAACAAGCTTTTCTAGATATACAGTAGACAATCATTTGTAATGCAGTTGTTCAAGGATGCCAGACTTTTTTCACTAAAGGTGAGGCAAGTGCCCTGAGAAAACTGGAATATAGGTATCATGGATTATCTGAGCTAGGGACAGTAGTCCCTAGACAGGCCATGTGTTTAGAAATTATGTTCTCATATGTTAAATATTGTTCTGTGATCGTTTATATTGGGACATTTTGAAATTTTCAAAGAGATAAAAACAACTTCTTAATGTTAAATGCAACATGCTACCATACATTATAGTAGGTTATCTTGACATGTCTTGGAAAATAATCTTGCAGAGGAAAAAGATACTTAATATAAGTAGCTTCAAATCTATTATATATATTAAAAAATAGATATTTACATCTTGATGTTGGGAACTATTGATCTTGGGTAGTTAACTGTAGCTATGAACAAAAGTCAGGGTGTGTTTATAAATTTGTAAGGTTCTAGGAATGTACACTCACCCTGAGGATGTGATTGTAAAAGTAGGGTGGCATGCCGAAGACTCCCTAAAAGATGACCTTCTTTGCAGCCCTGCCCATGGAAGTCCTGATGTACATCTTCCGATGGGTGGTGTCTAATGATTTAGACCTCAGGTCATTGGAGCAGTTGTCACTCGTGTGCAGAGGATTCTATATCTGTGCCAGGTACTTGTTTTGCTTTTTCATAACTCAAGCAGTGGAGAAAAGAACTGCAGAGGGTTTTTTTGCCAATTTACTGAAATAACTTGATGGATAAAAGCTCAAAATGAACAAGTTTTACAAAGCTGTACTGTAATGTGATTTTCTCAAGTAATTTAGCATTTAAAGATTTGAATATGCTATGTCTCCAGAACATATATGTAAACATATATGTTTATAGAATAACATGTAAAAACAACTGCAGTCATTTATACTGCTCCCAGTTTTCATGTCAGTTTAGTTGATGTGGAAAAAGAATTATGTTAGAAATACACAAGCAGGGCATACTGGCACAGGTCTGTAATGACAGCACTTAGGAGGCTGAGGCGGGGGATTCCCACAAGTTCTAGGCCAGCCAAGGCTACATGTGTTCAAGGCCAGTTTGAGTTACATAGCAAGACCCTGTTTTAAAAAGCCAAAAAAAGAAAGAACTATATTTTCAGTTGCTGTTATAGTAACTCTAAACTTATTTGTGGTAATTATTTAGAATGCAATAGACTATCCCACCTTTTAAAATTTTGCTACATCAGAAATAATCATAATTTAATAAAAAATTACTTGAGGCTGACCTTTCATGGGTTTTTTTATACACATACATGTATTTATATTTAGTCTTCTCATCTAGAATAGTTCTTAGAACTTTTTAAGCTCAGATGCATGTTTTGTTTCTGTTTGAGACAGGGTCTTGCTTTGTAGTTGAGGCTGGCCCTGAGCTCACTATGTAGCCCAGGCAAGCCTCGAACTCAGCAATCCTTCTGCCTCCGCCTCCTGAGTGCTGGGATTACAGGCATGAGCCATCACACCCAGCACTGTGGTATGTGGTACTGATTGCTGATCTCTGGCCTGATGCATTATTTTAAATAACCTAATGCTGTGCAGAGTCTTGTATTTGGCATATGTATTTGAAGTGTTTGAATCCTTTGTTTTTGTTTTTCTGTGTGTTAGTCTATTTAACAGATACGTATATACTTGTATTGGATTGCTGTCAACCTTTTCAAATTAAGGTTTCTAGCTGTTACTCCATCTCTTATCCATCAGAAAACATAAGAGATTTGATTAAGGGGGCCAGAGATTTAGCTCAGTGGTTCCAGTACCTGCCCAGCAAGCACAAGGTCCTGAGCTCGATACCTGGTAAAAATATACAACAGTACTGGGTGTGGTGGCTCACACCTGTAATCCCAGCACTCGGAAGGCAGAGGCAGGAAGATTGTTGAGTTTGAGCGCTGCCTGGGCTACATACATAGTGAGTTCAGGGCCAATCTGAACTACAAAGCAAGACCCTGTCTCAAAAAAAAAAAAGTTTTGATTAAGAACAGTTATTTTGGTGGGGCCGGAGATTTAGCTCAGTGGTTCCCACGCCTGCCTCACTAACCCAAGGTCCAGAGTTTGATCCTGGTAACCACATAAACAATGCTGGGTGTGGTGACTCACGCCCACCAGCAATCAATACCACATACCCACAGTGCTGGGTGTGTTGGCTCACACCTGTAATTGCAGTACTCAAAAGGTAGAGAAAGGAGGATTGCTGAGTTCACGGCTTGCCTGGGCTACATAGTGAGCTCAGGACCAGCCTGAACTACAAAGCAAGAACCTGTCTCAAAAAAAAAAAAAGAACAGTTATTTTCAAGAATAAAATTTTGTCATAAAACAAAATTTTAGGAAAATAAATACACATTTCAAAGCATATCTACTTTGATTAAAATCATTCAAATAAATTTTAAGTTCATTTTTTTCCAGTCTCCCAAGGATATAAGTAGGTTTTACTTTTTCAAAACTGAGTATTTTGCTAGGCATGCTAGCTCACGCCTGTAATCCCAGCACTCAGGAGGCGGAGGCAGGAGGATTGCTGAGTGTGATGCTTGCCTGGGCTATGTAGTGAGCTCAGGGCCAGCCTGAACAAAGTGAGACCATGTCTCAAACAAAAAAAGAACAAGCTGGGCCAGAGGGTTAGCTCAATGGTTCCGGCGCCTGCCTCGCAAGCACAAGGTCCTGAGTTCAATCCCCGGTGACCACATATAATGCTGGGCGACGCCATCCAAAAATCAACACCGCATACCACAATGCCAGATGTGGTGGCTCACGCCTGTCATCCCAGCACTCGGGAAGCAGAGACAAGAGGATTGCTGAGTTCACAGCGGCTTGCCTGGGCACCATAGTGAGCTCAGGGCCAGCCTGAACTACAAAGCGAGACCCTGTCTCAAAAAAAAGCAAAAAAAAAAAAAAAAAAAAAAAAGAACAAGCTAAGTATTTTAAGTTACAAATAAAATTTAAAATACTTTGAACTACATCAGAGTCTTGGCAGTTTTCAGCACATCTTTTGCTTAACATTTTTCATATGTTTCCTAACAAAATTCTATCAGTGCTATCTTTGAAAGTGATTTCCAGTTTTACCATTTTATCACTTCCTCTAACTACGATTCTGTCTCAGCCACCATTCTGCCTGAAGTGAATGATGCAGGGGCATCCAACATAGTCTCTGTACTTCCATCCATGCCTTTAGAACATTATCTCTATAAACCACCAGAATAGTTTTCTATTTTGATTTTTGATCCTTTTTAAGTTGGCAGGGAAAAATTTTATGCACTTATGTACAATGTGATTTTTTTTTTTTTTTTTTGAGACAGGGTCTTGCTTTGTAGTTCAGGCTGGCCCTGAGCTCACTATGTAGCCCAGGCAAGCTTTGAACTCAGAAGTCCTCCTGCCTCTGCATCTGCCTCCCGAATGCCAGGATCACAGGCATGAGCCACCATGCCTGGCATTGTGGTATGTGGTACTGATTGCTGTTGGGGGTGAGTCACCATGTCTGGCATTGTTGTCGGAGGGACCTTGCACTTGCTAGGCAGGTGCTGGAACCACTGAGCTAAGTCTCCAGCCCTAATACCAATTTTTTGTTTGATAGGTTTTTTGACACAGGATTTCACTGTATAGATTAGGTTGTCCTTGAATTCCCAGTGATCCTCTTATTCAGTCTCCCAGTGCTGCTTGTTCAGCCTCCCAGTGCTTCATTTGTAGGTGTGCACCACCATACCCCCTTAGAAATGATAATTTAACATAATTTTGTAATTAAAACAACCCAGAAACCCAAAAAAACAAAATATACTAATAAAGATACTCTCTATATGCACACTATTCGTCCTCACATTTTGAAATTTTGATCTGATTTTATGTCTTTCTGTGCAGTGATTGTTTTCCTGGGTTTTTTTTTTGTAGTCCTCAGAGACTAAAGATATGAATGTGTAATCCTAAAAATCTGAGTAGTTTACCCACCATGCTTAGAACATAGAGCACCTTGAGTTTCTTTATATAATTATTTTCAACTAGAGTTTTATACCTCTTGTGTTGTCTTATTTATTCTCATCTTTCTTTCACTTTGAAGAACTTCCTTTGTATTTCTTTCATAATAACGCTCAGCTTTTGTTTTTCTGGGAGTGCTTTCATATTTCCTTCATTCCTAAAGGATGACTTTTCTGGGTATGATATTCTACAGTTCTTTGAGTACTGTACAATGAATGTCTTATATTCTTGGCCTTCAAGGATTCTGCTGAGTCAGTTATTAAGAGAATAGGGATACCCTTGTGTATTACTTGTTTGCTTTTGCATCCTTGAGAATATTTTTGTCTTTTACCTTTGAGAGTAAGATTGTAAGATTTTTGAGTAGATTTTGTTGGATGTGACTTTGGCCTTCCTATACTTGGATGTTTGTACCTGCTCTAGTCTTGGGGAATTTTCTGTTCATAATCTTTTCTACTCTGGAATTCGGAAATCCTTGAATGCCAGTAACCAAATATTTTCATTTTTCATACTGTCCAAATTTTCTGTAAGTTTTCTTCATTCCTATTTTTTTATTCTTGTTAAATGGATTTTTCACTATGAGAAGTTGTTTGACCTTTTATTTAAAATTGTTTTCTTTTTTTTTTTTCTTTTAGGCAGGGTCTCACTTTGCAGTTCAGGCTGCCCCTGAGCTCACTATATAGCCCGGGCAAGCCTCAAACTCAGCAATCCTCCTGCTGCTGCCTCCCCAAGTGCTGGGATTACAGGCGTGAGCCACCACACCAGGCATTACTATGTGGTATTGATTGCTGGTGTGCATAAGTCACCACACCTGGTAGTCATTTTTTTTTAATTGGCACATTTTATTGGTACATTATACAGGATTCTGTATACAGACACATCACAAATACACTCCACATTGAGAATTTGTACCAGTATATGACACAACTTAATACTCAATTTTCTCCTTCCCCTACCTATTCCACCACTCCCCTTTCTCTATATACACAAACTTTCTTTCTTTTTTTTTTACCATCAATTTTTTTCTTTCCTCATTATTTATCCCTAAACCCCATGCGCCTGGTATTCTTGTATGTGGTTACCAGGGATCAAATTAGGAACCTTGTACTTGCTAGGCAGGCATTGCAACCACTGAGCAAAATCTCCGTGCCTCCATTACTTTAATAAGAGTTTCTCTTAGACTATTGAGATATGTCTGTTTTCTTTAAGCTAATGGAATTTCCTTACAACTGCTATTTTAAACTCTGAGAGTTGTCCTGTCCAGACCACTACCTGGTCAGTTTCTAGCCCCTTGTTTTGAATATCAGATGAGGTTTTGGTTTTCTGAAAGATCTTGGTGGTCTTTGGCAGGTTATCTGAACATGGAAGGACTGGCTTTCTAGAAATTCGAGGCAGGTTGCTTATTTCCTCTGAGCCTGTGGTTACTTCCATTTCAGCAGGGGTGACAAAGATCCAAATGTGTTGGTAATCTGCTGTTGGTGTATCATCAGTGTTTCTGTACTAGAGGGTCTTGTGGCTTGTATTTAGGTGTTCCCCCAAAGCCTCATGCTTTTTCAGAGCTGGCTAAATCTTCATTGTGTGATTGATTCATGACTAAATATTAAGCTCAAGGGCACTAGAATTAAGGATGTGAGTGCTACCTACCCTATCTTGCTTTTGCTGTTTTCTACCACCATGAACTGTTGTCCCTCTGCCACTCTGCCTTGGAGTCAGCTGATTATGGAATGAAATCTGTAAAACCCATGAGCCAAAAAAAAAAAACCTTTCCACCTTAACTTTGGGTGTCAGGTGTTTTGTCTCAGCAATGAGAGAAAAGTAAGTCAGGGCAGTCCAAGCCCAAGTTTGTCCCAGATACACTGCTGGTGTGGTTCAGAAAGAACCAGGAGAGTACATAAAGAGCAGGCTATCATGACGAGCCTCCTCCTAGGGTAAAGGTAGGCCCAGATGGTATGTCCCTCTAGTTACAAGCCTGTGGGTGGGTACTGCAGGATTCTACCCTCCTTTGAAGTCACCATGGAGAGACCACTCTCAGAGTCCTTTGTTACACCTGTGGCCACCAAAGCTGTGTTATACCATGAACTCACAGCCTACCAAGATCTGCCCACACTGCTATGGGCTACCTGTTCCTGAAGTGAAGTTGGAGTCTAGGAACACAGCAGCCAGCCACAGTTGGAGCTAGGTGAAATAGAAGATCAGTGGACTGACAACATGCATTTTCCCTGGCACCCAAGCCAGTCTGGAGGCCCCATCTCTAGGTGGGCCTTGGGAATGAGACCACTGCATCTGCCCAGTATTAGATTTTACTGGACCAGCACTAAGTTCCAGTGAATAGGGTCTTAACACTGTGCTGTGCTGCTCACAGCTGGCATAGTAGTGGTAACAGATGCCCTTTGGCTAGCAAGACTGATACACAAAAAGTTGCACAGTCTAGAGTGCACAGAAGCACACACTGCATCTAACAGTGATGCTGGATTAGTCTTTCCCACTGAAGTGGAAGTACTGCATTAAATAAGAGTTATAGTCGGGATCTTTTTCTTGTTCTTACTCTTGAGAAAACACTTGCTGTTTTCCTCATTTGGCATAGTGATTTTCATATTAACCTTTTTTATATTTATATGTTTCTTACATACCTAAATTGTTGAGAGCTTTTGCAAATCTTTCTAAATGTTTCTTCTGTATGTCTCAAGATGGTTGTAAAGTTTTGGTTCTTTATTCTGTTGATCTAATCTATGTTTATTGATTTGTATATGTTGAACCATCCTCAAATTTCTGGCATGAATCTCATTTGTTGTTGAATTTGGTTTTATTAGTTTTTTTTTAATTTTTCCATCTGTGTTCAGGAATATAGCTCTATTTTTTTTTTGGTTTGTTATGTCTTTGACTGGTGTGGGTATTTGGGCTGCTGACCTTTTAATGAATTTGGTGGAGTGCTTCTATTTCAATTTCTTGGAGTAGTTTTTTCTTTTGTTTTGTTTTGATTTTTTATTCCAAGGATCAAACCCATGACCCTGCCCTTGTCAGGCAGGTGCAGCACTACTGAGCTATATCCCTGGCCCTTTCCCTTCTTGGAATAGTTTTAAGATTCAGAATTAGTCTGTTAATATTTTGTAGAATCTAGTAGTATATCCATCAGATGCTGAACTTTTTTTAGATGGGAGACTTTTTTTTTTTGAGACAGGGTCTCGCTTTGTAGTTCAGGCTGGCTCTGAGCTCACTATGTAATCCAGGCAAGCCTTGAACTCAGCAATCCTCCTGTCTCTGCCTCCCGAGTGCTGGGATTACAGGCGTGAGCCACCACGCCCGGCACTGTGGTATGCAGTATTGATTGCTGGTGGGCGTGAGTCTCCACGCCCAGCATTGTATGTGGTTACCGGGGATCGAACCCAGGACCTTGCGCTTGCGAGGCAGGTGCCGGAACCACTGAGCTAACCCTCCGGCCCGGGAGACTTTTAATTAATACTTCAGTCTCATTACTTAATATGTTTATATTTTCTGTTGCTTCTAGATTCTGCTTTAGTAAGCTGTGTGTTCAGGAATTTATTCATCTCTTCTAGGTTTCCAGTTTTAAGTATATAATTTGTATTGGTAGTTTTTGTGTTCCATTGTGTTTCTGTAGTACCAACTGTAATATCTCTTTTTCAGTTCTGATTTATTTCGGTTCACCTCTGTTTTATTTATTCTGTCTCTCCCTTCTCTTTTTTCTTTATCCTTCTACCCTCCCTCCTCTTTCCATGCTGGGGATCAAACCTGGGCCTTGTGCTACATCCCTTTCCTCTTTTTTAATCATTAACTTACCCAAAGATTTGTCAAAAGTCTACTTTTTATTTTTATTTTTTTTTTGAGACAGGGTCTCGCTTTGTAGTTCAGGCTGGCCCTGAGTACTTTTTAATTTTTTATTTACTTACTTTTTTTGAGACGGGCTTTCACTTTGTAGTTCAGGCTAGCCCTGAACTCACTATGTAGCCCAGGCAAGCCTTGAACTCAGCAGTCCTCCTGCCTCTGCCTCCCAAATCCTGGGATTACAGGTGTGAGCCACCACACCCAGCATTGTGGTATGTGGTACTGATTGCTGGTCAGCATGAGTCACCAGGCCCAGTATTGTTGTATGTGGTAATTGGGGATTGAACCAGGGACCGTGCATTTGCTAGGCAGGTGCCAGAACCACTGAGCTAATCTCTAGCCCTTAAATTTTTTTTTTTAGGTTTTGTCTTGCTTTGTAGTTTGGGCTGACTCCAAACTCACTATGTAGCTCAGGCTGGCCCTGAAATCTTAGTAATCCTCCTGCCTTTGCCACCCAAATGCTAGGATTACAGGTGTGAGCCACCACACTTGGCTTTTAATTTTTTTAATGGTTTAAATTTTATCTGGTTTAAATTTTTATGGTCTTTATTTCCTGCTTTTCTGAGTGGTTGAGGTACATTTCTTAAGTTATGCATTGATCATTTAGAAGCATGCTATTTAATTTACATGTATTTGCACATTTTCCTTCCTTGATTTATAGTTTTAGTCTATTGTGGTCTAAGAACATATATGATATGATTTTCTTTATAATCTATAGAGATCTAACTTACTCCTAATGTGATATCTTCTGCAAAATGTGCCATGTGCTAGTTAGAAGAATGCATATTCTGCATTTGGATGAAATGTTATATCCATGTCTGCTAGATCCCTTTGTCTGTAGAATGGTTTGCCTCAGGTGTTTTCTCTGTCTGGATAATCTGTCCATCTATATATGTGGCATATTGAAATCTCTATTTTTATATTGGAGTATCTCCTTTTAGTCTAATTTTTTTTCTATTTTGGTGGTCCCATATTGGCTGATATCTTCTTGCTAAATTGACCCTTTTATGAATATATAATTAACTTTCTTTATATCTTCTTACAGTTTTTGATTTAATGTCTGCTTTATCTGATGTAAGTGTGGCTAATCCTGCTCATTTTTTGGTTATCATTTGTGTGGTACAGTTTTTCATATCTTTCATTTTCAGTCTGTGTTCCTTACCAGTGAAGTGAATTTCTTAGAAGCAGCATGTTGTTGGTTGTTATTTTCTTTTTTTTTCCACTATCCTAGTCTTTTATCTTTTGATTGATGAATACATTGATATTCAAGGTTATTACAGATAGGTATATACTCCCTCCTGTCATTTTTGATAGCTGTTTTCAATTGCTTTGCATATTTTTTGTTCCTTTCAATATTTTTATTTTTTAATTTGTCAGTTCCTTTGTCATCCTAAGGTTTCTCTTCTTTTTCCAAGTATTCTTCTGTTGAGCTTAGTATGTTTCTGTGACTTAATGATAATGGTTACTTTGATTTAGTCTAGGGCTCTCTTACACATTTTTTATAGGGCTAGCCTGG
>PVIC010027690.1:0-23693 GCA_004025085.1 Thryonomys swinderianus
AAAAAAAAAAAAAAAAAGAAGAGCACATGTATATAGGGGTGGGGGTTGTAGGGTAGGTAGGGATACGGGTAAAAATGCGAATTAACTCGTGTCATATACTGGTACAAATTCCCCGATGTTGAGTGTGATTATGAGCTATATATAAAATGTACCAATAAAGAATTCAATTTAAAAAAAAAGAAACAATGAGGCTACTGTATAAATGGTGAAAATGTCACATACAAATATGAAGTGTAATAAATTATGTCACTGTTCTCTTGTGTGTACACACACCTACATACATATTTACATATGTCAGCTAGGTAATACATTCCTATTGAGATAGATCCAGGAATATAGAAATAAAGCAAAGCACCAGCTCCCACAAAGAATTGCTTGACGTACCATTCCGCAGTCTTGTTTCTATACAGTTTAAATACATTTGATAATCTACCTGTCTGCCTACAAAAGTAAGATGAGATTATCTATGTTGATTTTTCAAAGTATTCATCAGCATTGATACCCACGCTCTTTGACAGTATGCTCTGGCTTTTTTGTATGAACTCTCATTGGCTTAGGTGCTCCCCAGGGAAGCAATTGAGATATTTCTGGTTACTCTTATTTGAATTGATGTAAAAGCTTTATGTATTTACTTATGGCACTGAGGATTCAACTCAGAGGTGCCCTACCCCTGAGTGACATCCCTGACCCTTTTTTTATTTTACTGCTATACAAGGTCTTGTAAAACATCCCAGGCTGCCCTGGAACTTGTGATCCTCCTGCCTCAGCCTTCCTGGTAGCTAAAATTATAGGCATGTGCCCTGTAATATATAAACTCTTTAATGGCTGGAGATTTAGTTCAGTGGTTTTGGCACCAGGCTTTCGAGTATAAAGTCCTAAATTTGATCCCAGGTAACCACATACCACAATGCCAGGCATAGTGACTCACGCCCATAAGCAATCAGTACTACATACCACAATGGGCCGGGCTTGGTAGCTCACACCTGTAATCTCAGCACTCAGGAGGCAGAGGCAGGAGGATTTCTGTGAGTTCAAGTTTCCCTGGGCTACATAGTGAGCTCAGGGCCAGCCTGAACTACAAAGTGAGACCCTGTCCCAAAAAATACCCCCCAAAAAAAGCCAAAACAAAAAAATCCTCTGTATAGTAGTAACAAAACACTATGAATAGTTACACAAGCAAAATTAAAACTACAACTCAAAATTCCTTTATGACCCAGCAACAAACTTAGCCTCTGATTTCCATGAACACCAGAAGCCTTTTGTTCTGCAAAGTAGAAATACTTCAGACTTAATCAGACAGTCAAGGATTACAGAAAACAATGAGAGGAAACGTTGCTCTGGAAAATAGCATATCTTTTATTGGAAACTATGAGAAGAATATGCATGTGAACATTTTTGTGTGGGAGAAAATGAATTAAGAACAATTCATTAGGCTAAAAAATATATGTATATATAAAGGAACCTGAAGGAGCGAGGTAGGGTGCAAAGCTGCAGCAATAAATTCCATATTCCCGTCTTGTATCTTGTGTCATTCTGAGAGGAGGTGACTGTGAGCACATGTCTCTAGGGGTGACGAAGCTCCATGAGACCGTCACGCTTCGGTGTAACCAGCCCTGCCGGGAAGCAGGTACCAGTCCAGGCTGGAAGGCAGCTGTTCCAGCATCACACTGTGCTTTGCTCCCTCTGGCATGGAAACCGGAGAGGCCCTGTCACACCCAGCCCACTGCCTTGCACATCCCGGGAACAGGATCTGAGCACAATCCGGTGCAATGCGGATCAGCCTGGAGCTAACAGCAGATATGGAGAGCTGCTGTTGTCATTAAGGGTCACCAGAGGAGGGGGTACTTCAGCTGGGCCTGTGCCCCTATGCTGTCCAGTCAGAACTAAACATGGTAGCTTATCAGCTTACCTTTCTGGATATGCTTGTTCCGAAGCATACGCTTTTAAAGCTTAGTAATGTATTATTATTTTCAAAAAAGAATTTTAGCTGGGTACCATGGCACACAGCATAATTCCAGCACTGTGGAGGCTGAGGCAGGAGGATCACAAGTCAGAGTCCAGTCAGTTTAGTGACTTAGGGAGACCTTGTCTTAAAAGAAAAAAAATTGTTTTTTGTTTCTAAGAAACAGATGTGAGTAAGGAGAAACAATCATCCTTTCTCTTCAGGCAGTTGGATTCCCCACGCATTGTATCTCTATTATTTCTAAATAATCACATTATGACACTGAATGTCTGGCAGGCTTGGGAGGGTTTGTCTGGGATCCACCAACCCACATCCACCGGAAGTTCCTGAGCTTTTGGCCTGGGCAGTGTCTTCTGTCTGTCCAGAGCTATACTGTGGAGGAGATTCAAAACCACTTTAGGGAGCTTTAAAGCTTCACCTTTTTCTAAATACCTCATAGAAGATAAAAAATAAAAATGTCTTCTTCCTCCTTTCTAGAAAACATGCCAAGCAGTGGTGGCCAGGCCCAAAGGCAGAGAGGAGCAAGGAGCAAACAGTCCGTGTGCATGAGCCGTTGTCTGTGACCTGTTTCACCTCGGAGACACTGGTATCAATTTAGCCCATTTGTTCTGCTTACCCCTCACCCTCCTGCCAGAGGGGCAGCGCGGCGATCTGGCCTCCCTGTGGCAATAACTGGTGAGGCTCAGGTGGGTTAGCAGAGCCAGAAAGTCCAGGGCTAGGACCAAGGACTTTCCTTTTACTGCTGTTTTTCCTTATATGGAGGGCTTCCTTGGGGTTTCTCGTTTCATTGCAGTCAGAACTAACTCTGACTCAGGGCTGAGGGCTGAGTTGTCAGTGGCCTGAGAGTGGGCATCTGGCACTTCACAGCAGTGTGACGACACCCTTACCGGGTCCGACTATTGTGAGTCGCACCCATCTGTCTCAAGACAGATACCCCTGGCCCAGGGCTGGCGCTGCTTTGGCACTGAGCTCCTCACCCTTTGGTCCCATCAGACCACACACCTTCCTAACCTGCCAGGCCAAACACAGGCCCTCTGGTGGGGGTTTCTCTGGGGTTCTGACCCCCAGGACAAGGACACACACACATTTAGGAAGGCCTAGTGGTGGTAAGCAATGGAGGAGTGACCAGGCAGGAGATCCTCCCCCTGGTGAGCAGGCTCCTGTCCCAGCCAGAGGCAGAGCACCACGGAGACAGCGAGACAGGGCCAGAACCCGACTCAGAGCTCTGCAGGCTGCACATCCCATGGACACCAATACGAGGTGTGTCTGCTGCCAAGTGGATTCTCAGCACTTAAAATGCTGATCAATAAGCATTTTCTGAATGAGGGAAAAGGCCAGACAGGATTAGACAGTGATAGGGAGCATTGGGGTCAAAAACGAGTGAACAGAAATATTGGGGGCGGGCTTGTGCTCTTCCCCACAGAAGTGCTGTCCTGTGTCAATATTCAAAATGACCATCAAAATATCCCTCCTAAGAGAAGAATGAGGGGAAGCTCAGCCTGGGGGCTGGAGTAGAGACCTGGGCACAATTAAGCACTTCTAGTGCTTGGATTCTGACATACATGGTGCTGTGCCTGACTCGTGGTCCCTCCTGGGATGAATCTTTGGACCGGCTCAGGACAGCCCTTTCATGATGCTCCCCCTGCAGGTCAAGCATGGTGAGACCCTTTGCGGTCTGGTCTTGAGGGATTATAGCTGGGGGCCACAGTGACTGTGAGAGCCAGCCTACCATCGGCCACAGTGTCCTTCCTGTTCTTCCTCCTGCTAAGATTGTCTCTTCTCTCCAGAGGAGATGGCTCTTGTTGTCTTGAAGGTGTGGCCTTTCCTGGGGCAGCAACAGGCCGACATCACCAGGCAGCTCCAGGGGTCCAGCCAGAAGGCATGTTCTTGGGGGTCTTGGGGTGTCCAGTGGGTGCATCCTGTGTAAAGTGAGACAACGTGAGGAAGAATTCCTCGATAGGCTCATAAAATAGCTAACAAGTATGTGAAATTGGTTACATAACACTATAAGTTATGTAATAATATCCCCTTAGCTGTGCAGAACTACACAGGAAACTATTTATCTGGAGGTAAGGGGACAAATCGTAGGATCTCTTTGGATTTCTGAGGTTGTTACTCCACAAGCCCTTTTCAAAATACCGTAAGTGGCCAGGGTTTGGCTTATGTGGAGTGCTTGCCTAGTGTGCACCCCTGGGTTCCATCTCTAGCACAGGACAAACCAACCCCCCAAAGTAACACAAACAAAATATTATTGTGGCCCATTTTTAAACATTTAACTTGATATCCTTAATTTCTAGCCGGGGAATCTAGATGGTAGACCATCTGACCAATGTTAAACTGAAAGTCAGCCTTTGTCAGCTTTTTGCCATCCTCTGGGAAAATTCCAGGGCAACGCTCTAGTTTCTGACTTATAATTAGCCTGGAGAATGTGCTGGTGGGTCACTTGGCTACATTGAGGCCAGTCGCTTTTCCCCAGGAACCTGACACAATGTCCCGTACCCGCAATGGGTGGCCTAGTTTCTTTCACTTCTGTTCCTGGAGTTCTGGGCTGATCAACAGCAAACTGAAGCTATCAGGTGTGGTCCTGATGCCGTGCAGCTCTTCTGAACATTCCCATTTCCACCGGGCTGGAGCCAGCAGGTTCACTTCCTGGGATCAAGGTCACTAACTGGCTCCAAATTGACTTTGTAGAGTCACAGGCCACAGGTATCTTCCAGAACATGTAGGCAGAGTTGTTGGCTCAAGGGCTCAGTGTTTCTCCCTGCAGTCCTAATGCACTCCCTCCTGGTGTCACCTGAGTGAATCTGGATTTTGGAAGGCATTACATGCAATGGGAGAGAGCTCTGGACCAGAAGCATCCAAGGTTGCTCACCACTCACTCTGGCCACAATCTTGAGGCCACACCATGCTCTGCACACACATGATCGTGGACTGTGGTGTCATCTTGAATAAGAAACCCCTAGCTGATTGAGTCAGCATAGCTCTGGGTATGGTATGGTCTGGATGACAGACTTCCTGAAGAAGGAAGAGCCACTCTGGATGGGGGTGGTGCCAGCCAATAGGGTTGTAGTTTGGATAGAATAAAAAGGGAAAGAAGGAAGGCTCTCTTCTGATTCTTTACAGGAACTCTGGTCCTTCCCATCATCTTTGAATATCTCTCTCCAGGCTTCTGGAGTAGACGCTTCAGCCTTCTGATGCAGACCATTTGGCTTCCCAACACAGACTCACTCTGCAGTAAGACCCAAGCCTTTGACTTTTGACTGAATCCTTTGGGTTTCCAAAGTACAGATGGCCCTTTTGCACTCTTTCACCCTTAACTCTGTAGGTGATCATTGTAAACCTACTTTGTAAATCCTTTATATATCATATAAATATAGATATTTTATAAATCAGTTAACTTGTGAATCCTGCCAACATACCACATATCTACCACATCAGTTTCACACACTATATGTATATGACACAGCACATACACTCTTAGCACCTACACTTACATTTATACATATGCTACCACAAAATGCAACACTCTCATACTGAATGGGAAAAAGTCTGTAGAACACTTTCCTTGAAGAGTTTAGGAGAGTTCTTGAAGTTAACCTCCCCTCTTCTTTAAGCCTTACAGTCTTTGTTACATTCACTTCTGAGCCACATGTTCTGAAGCTTTTTGTTATTTTAAGGTCTTTGTGCTTCAGAGCATCCAAGCTTGCAGAAACTGGGGTCCCTCAGGTGACTCAGAAGTTTACTTCGTTCCTAAACAGTTTCTGTTATGCCTGCTTCCTTGCCATAGGCAAATAAGGAGAAATTCTGTGCACTGTTTTAACCAATGAAACTTGTAACTCTATGTGCCATATTAGCTAATGAAACCTGTAAACTTGTAACCAATAGAATTGCTGTAAATGAAAGATGAAAACTAGTAAATTTTCAACTCATGGGATGCCACTAAATGTCAGTTTCTGTAACCCCCCTCTACCCAAGGGTATAAACAGCACAGTTCTGGCTGAGCAGGGACAGTTAGTCTCTTTGCTGCATTAGAATAAAGTGTCACATCTGCCTCTGAGACTTCCGAGTGTGTCTTCCATTCTCCTGGACTATCTGCGCTGAATTGCAATGTTGAGCTGCACACACTGGTGGTAGTTTGCCCCTACCTTACCACACAAACATATCTCATACACACCAGAGGGGCCAAGGATTTGGCTCAGTGGTTCTGGTGTTTGCCTTGCGGGCACAATGTCCCAAGTTCAATCCCTGGGACAAAAAGAAACAAAAACACATACACATCACAGGAGCATACTACATATATATATCACACATTACACACATCATATATATTCAGATAGCACATACCCACCATATAGTACATACTGTACATATTGCATACACCTTTTACACATACCACACAGTCACATATCATACACTATACACACTACCTACAGCATTTCATATTTTCATATACACATATTCTTATATACCACACGGTAACACACCATAAGACATCACACAAGGCCAGGGATTTAGCTCAGTGGTTCTGGCGTCTGCCTTGCAAGATCAAGGTCCCGAGTTTGATGTCGGGTAACCACATACCATAATGCTGGCTGTGGTGACTCACGCCCACCAGCAAGCAGTACCACACCACAGTGCCGGATGTGGTGGCTCACGCTGTAATCCCACCCCTCAGGAGGCAGAGGCAGAAGGATTGCTGTGAGTTCAAGGCTTGCCTGGGCTACATAGCGAGTTCAGGGCCAGCCTGAACTACAAAGTGAGAGCTTGTCTAAAAAAACAAAAGACATCACACAAAATACTGTCATGTACCATATACTGCACATATATTCATACACATTCTCATAACCTGGCACCAGTACTCTCCAGCAGGTGCCATTCTCTGGGGATCTGCCAGGGGGCGCCATTAGTACTTGTGTCCTGGCTAGAGGGAGAGTCCATTTTGAAGACACAGTTGAATTAAGAAATTCAGGTGCCTTAAAAGCACTGTGAATTTTATTTTCTTGGGTGTACTTTCATCATCATTTGCTTAATAGTGCAGGAGGATACCCTACAGCACACGAAAGAGCACAACTGGGGTTTGAAATCTGGTTCTGCCACTTATAAGTCAGCTCACCTTGGACACTTAGCTTAATTTCCCTGATGCCCCATTTTCCTCTTGCGTGAAGTGGAAATCACTGTGTCTGCCCCCCAAGTGCTACGGAGGGAAGAGCTGGCAGTGTAGAGTGCCAGCACATGGAGGGAGGGAGTGTGCATGGTGATACAGGAACAGGCAGTCAGGGTGCATGACAAGCGTCCTCGTGC
This sequence comes from Thryonomys swinderianus, assembly GCA_004025085.1. Lineage (NCBI taxonomy): Eukaryota > Metazoa > Chordata > Mammalia > Rodentia > Thryonomyidae > Thryonomys > Thryonomys swinderianus. Next base: position 7,265 of record PVIC010027690.1, read on the forward strand.
CGGCTCTGCCTCTGCTGTGAGGGGCCCTGCACCCATTCTCTGCTTTCTTTTGGGTTGAGCCCCAAGTTCTCCAGGTCCTGGGCACCTGGCACATCCCACTGACCCAGGCATGGCCAGTCACCTCTCCGTGAGTGCTCACCGGCAGGGCAATATTCTCATTCAAGAAGAGTCAGGCTGGTTCGGGGTGGGGGCTTTCACCTCTGCAGGCACCTTGTGTGGCTCCCCTGTGCCTCTGCCAACTACTCTAAGGACAAGTACTGTTGCAAGAACGTCCCCTCTGAATTCATGTGGTCACTGAACTGCCGCTGGAACGTGAGGGAGAGGTTGGACCCTAAGAGGCCACGGGGTCTGTAGAGCGTCACCTTCGGGAACAGATTGCGGCTGTTCTCCAGGGAGTGGGCTCCCCGGAGAGGGGGAGTCTGGCTGGTTCCGTCCTGCATGTGCTCCCCTACCTTCCACCATGGCCTGATGCAGCCCCTCGCCAGACACTGGCTGCACGCCCTGGGACTTCTCAGCCTCCAGATCCACAAGCCAAATACACTTCTGCTATTAATAAATTACTGTATCTGTGATGCTCTGTTACGACAGCAGAAGACAGACTAAGATGAAGAGCAATATTTTGTTTCTCCTCGGTGGAAGACTCTGGACTTGACTTTCTAATTTATAAACAATATTTTTCACAATTAAAAAAAAAAGCTGTAAGCTAAGTGTGGTGGCTCATGCATATAATCCCAGCACCATGGGAGGCTGAGGTGGGGGGGGGGGTCACAAGGTCAATGCCGGTCTGAGCAATTTAGTGACTTACTGAGACCTTGATTCAAATTTTATAAAGGAAAGTGGGATGTAGCGCATTGTGAAATCCCTGGGTTTAATTCCCAGGACTACTAGGAAAGGGAATAAGGAAGCAAAGTGCCAATACAGAAAGTTGTCCGGAAAAGCCTTGCCTGAAGAGGAAAAGTAGCTGGGAGGCGCAGTTTGCTATGAGAATGTGTGCTATGAGAATATGATAACATCCTAAAACCCAGCAGGAGAACCCGAAGGCGTGGCCCCTGAAACTGACTTTAGTGATACTGGGAGTGTCTGGAACATCCAATGCTGCCTGGGTTTCCTCCAGAAGCCCGGATGGTTGGGCATGTGTGGGGAAGCCCCAACGTGGGTCGGAAGGGATGATGTATCATGGTTGACCTGAGTGAGACCCTCTCAGCAAGCATGCAGCACACAACAAACAACAGGAAACCACTAATGGGTCTTGCTGCCCTCCGTAAACAGAGGAGATGGTCATAAAGACAATTGAAGACAGGACATACAGTCTCCCCAGTACCGAGAAGTCCAGTATTATCTGCATACTGGCTCTGACTATTTTGGGAACTTGAACTCTAAGCATGCCACCTAGATTCCTTATCCCCAAACCCTATGAAAACTTAACTTCTCCTCTGGCCAGCTGTGGATATGGCCCACAATCTCAGCCAGCCTGTACCCAGGCAGAATAAAATTAGCACATATTGCTCATGCAAAGCCCATGCCTGGGTGATCTCGTGTGCACACCATTGTTAACAATACGTTTTGTAGAGAGTCAGCTGTGCGCTGTGGGAACAGGAGTAGGGCAGCCAGTGGTTAGATGTAGGAATCCTGACTCCGCAGAGACACCGGGCAGCTGCCTTTGGAAAGTGTCTGGCTTCTGACAATGGTCTGTGTAGGAACTCCCTTTAGTTCTTAATAGGAGGAGAGCAGAGAGTTCCTGACACACTGGTAATTTTGAAGGCTGAGTCACTGGACCCTTCTCCTGTGTGGTTCATCTTTCTTTTCCGAAGCACAGAATTTAATAATTTTTCAAGCTTCTTTTCCCTCAGTTATAATTCAGAACTGCCAAGCCTGGTACTTAAGGAGCTTATTTCCCATTTAAACCTTATTAGAAATCTAATTCCTTCACTGCAAAATGGCAACAATAACTTCAGCTTCCCATGCTAAGTGGGAGCAGGAGGCACCGAAAGCTGCAAGTAAACAGAAAAAGTGGAGAAAACAGAATTCTTATTCCTGTCCTGGGACCTGGTGCACAGCTTCCTGAGCTCTTCAGGTACACACTGGTGCTCAGTGGTGTCTGCGAAAGGCAAAGGCACCCGCCTGGGGGCAATGTGTCTGTGTGGGACAGGTGTCCTCACACCACCCGTCCCAGGGCCCTACAAGGGGGAAGCAGGGCCAGGGGTGTCAAGTGCTACTGAACTAGATGGCTGGGTGGAGAGCAGAGTGGGCTGGAGACGGGGACAAGAGCAGTGCTGGAGACTGAGAGTGAGTCACCTTGAGTTCTATACCCTGAGTCTTGGACTTGCCTCGAGCTCCTGTTGGCCCTGGTCATTGGTTCAGGACAAAACCCAGGTATCTCAAAGATGATCTTTTTTGTTACACCACATTTTGTGAATCATTTTAAACTCACATTTCAGTACCCAGCTCAAATTCCTCCTCCATAAAGTTGTCTTTGGTTCACACAGGCACTCCAGGGGCCTCTGCCACTTCTCTGCTTCCCTACTATTTATGTTCCTATTTAAATGTATTGGTCAATTAAGGCTTTTGTGTTGTCTCTTCACCTGCCTCCACTGCAGAAGACTCTTCCTAGCACAGGTTTGACATATGCTGAGCATTAAATAAACATTAGTCAGAATGTGGTGAATGAGTGGCTGCCTGTGAGGCCCTGTCATTAGCCTTCAAAATTCAGAGATAGGACTTGGGGACAAAACTAACTGTAGGGGACCAGGCCACTCGATTCCTCTTCTTCCCAATATGTTGACTTCCTGCTGCCTTCCTGAGTTGGAGCCTTCTCAGGAGTTGGCTACACTAGAGAAAGGGATTTTTGAGTCTAATCTGAACTATCTGGTACAGTGCCTGGGCTACTTTCCCTCTGTCTTCCTCCAGTTCCTTGCTTCATTCCAATCCCTCACACCCTACCAGACCTCACCCAATACCACCCTCACAGGGAAGGAAGTGTCTGAGCTCTTGTGCCCCACGAGTGGCCCAGGCAATTCTGTGCTAAAGCTGCCAAGCAAGGAAATAAATCCCTACTCTTTGAGGCATTCACTTGGTAAGAGAGAGCAAGGGCGCTCAGCAAACCTGATCCTAAGAGATGACAACACTTCATCCTCCCTTTGTTTCATAGCATGGCTGGGCTGGACTGAGCTTTAGTCAGGACAGGCCCACTGACACCCAGCTTCAGGCTTTGTCAAACGTCGATGTGAGTTTAGGGGGATAAATTATAGAATACGGTCTTCCCAGTGCCCCCTTTTAGAGATTACCACACCCCACTCCATTCAGATACCATTTACTCACCTCACCCACCTCACTTGTCCATCCATCCATCCATCTCTCCATCCATCTATCCATCCATAGAGGCTGCCAATGCTCTTCCCCACCAAATCTTATTAGTTTAGGGGTAGTGTAGAGAACAGGGAATGGGGATGTTATTTCTGCAGTTAAGTTGTAGTCTTTTGTGAGTCCAACAGCACAAGGCAAACCAATCAATAAATAGATGGAAATGAGACCTAGAGAAGAAGTTGAGCTTTGGCCAGATCCATGCTACTCTGAGTAGCAAAGACCCCCCCCCAAACCCAAGCTTGCCCCCATTTTAGTACATACATCTTGAGTAACAAAGGACTCAGAAGACTCAGAGGGCAGGGCAGATGTCCCAGTAGTCCTTGAGGAATTACGTGCATGAAGATCCTGGTGTAGTTCTGCCCTGGAGCTCACAAGTGGGAACACTGGGGCCTTTGTTGTTAGGGGAGGTGAAGACAAGAGTCAAGTCCTCAGGTCCTGATATGTCCTAGCTGGTCTGCAGGCAGGAAAGCTTGGCTCAGTCATAGTCCCAGTTGTGCAACAGGATTGCTCCCAATAGGGTAGGGTTGGAGTGGGAGCACACTATAAAGCAAAGCAATCTCCTCCTCACAGAAGTTTATTTAGCCTTAGCCCTGATAGTAAAGGCAGTCCCTCTATCTGGGTGGCCAAACTGTAATACATTTTGGGAGAAAGGGACATTAAATTGTTTAGGAAATCACTGCAATGGTGGAAAAAATGGGTTATTAGTTAAGTGACACGTAGGGCTGGCCTTCAAGTTTTCTAAGAGAAGACAGACTCCAGCTTCACAGTAATGTGTCTGGGCCTCAGTCAAGAAGTTGCCAGGCAACACTAATGGACCTGAAGGACATTATGCTAGGTGAAGTAAACCAGGCCTAGAAAGACAAATCCCACATGTTCTCCCTGACATGTGGAAGCTAAAGATGTCAACATCACAGAAATAGAGAATAGAGTGGGGGTTTACAGAGTCTGGGAAGAGTGGAGATATGGAGAGAAGGAAATGATTGGATATAGTCAGAAAGGAGGAATAATTTCTAATGTTCTATATAGCACAGTAAAGTAACGTGGCTGACAACATGTAATTGTATATTTCAAGCAGCTCCCAGAGAGGATTTTGAATGACCCCCACACAAAGCAATGATAAATGCTTAAGGTGATGAATGTGCCAGTCACCCTGATCTAGCATCACATTGTGCACAGATATTGAAATCACTCCAAAGTAACTAATTATTTTGTGTCAATTAAAATTTAAAATATATGCAATTTTTAAAGAAACGTCCATGAACAGCAGCTGCTGGCACAGTAATACTGCAAGTGACATGATTCATGTGGCTGCCTCAGCTTTCCCTGCTGTAGGACAACCCAGCACCTTCCGAGCATACTTGCCACTAGTCAGGCAGGAGGGCACTGAGGTTGGCCTCCATCAGCTTCTACAGTGCCTGTCCACACCTGATCACCTTTCACCCTGGCAGCATGGAAGCCGGGAACCCCATTCTGTTGGTTCCATTCTGTGCTGACCCAGGGGGTGCACTGGGACAAGGTAGAGTGTCAAGATTCTTGTCATCTGCCTTGCCTCGCTAGGCTTTCTAAAATGACTGAGCAGCAACCTCCTACTCAGGCGCCAGCATTCTGTTCCTCTCAAGCAAATCCAAGCAGCTTTCCCTTTTTGTAATGAAGGCAGCAGATACCAGACAGGGGCCAGCTTGGAGATCATGTCCAAAACTTGAGAGGCTGCTTGACTGTGTATATTATGTTTGCACTTTTGACCCTACACATTTCCACAGACACATCTCTCTTGGAGGACAAAGCAATTACCAGGATAGTAGTTATAGCATTGAATACAAGAATGATAGACACTCAGGAGAACAATAGGTAAGGATTTAATTATTGCAGTGTAATCAAAGTGGAGCCAAGGAAGGCAGAAAGCATTTGGGCCATAATCAAAGTCTGAGTTGGGAATATTTATAATTACAAAGGAGGTCCCAGGGCTCTGGGGTGTACTACTCAGTTCTGCAGGGGACAGGCATGGATGAATGGACCAGGAATCAGGTGGGCATTCAGACTACCAGATTATTGTGGGGCCAGACAGACCTGCCTGGAATTTCCCCAGCCAGCTTCCATTTTTTTCCCACCTCATTTCTCTCCCATCTTTGCCTGAATATCATCTGCCCTACCCGACTCAGAAGGTCCACCTCTATGTCTATCAGCACCTGTTTTATAGCAACATGGTGATAGCTCTCAAGACCCCCTATTGTCCTGGACACTTTTCCATGATGAATGACACATTCCCTTTGAGTCCCTTCCGCTTTTATGCTGGTGGCCAACATGGACATGTTAAGTTCGCAAGTGCACACAGCGCATCAACTCTCTGCTGGCCACCTCTTATCAGCTCCTTGTAGTTAACCATTCAGGCTCCACTGATTTATTCTGGAGTGTGTGTGTCACTGTGCTTCCTGATGCCATCATACTTCATGGCAGAGTAGAACACACACACTAGAATTGGCCAGTCATCCTAGTCTCCAGTTCACACACTTGGGACATGAATACTTCCGGAGGTGCAAGTGAGAGAGGGAAGCTTTGGATCAGTCTTTTGATGTCCCTTTAACTCCACACTGCAGTACTTTGGGTGAGGTCTTTGGGAGCACAGCTTATGCCCTAAGGAAGGACAAGTTTTTCAACTTTTTCTTTCCCAGGGTAATGAGAGAAAGGTTGTTGTTCAGGATAACCCCTGATCTGTTGTCTGGAGCCAAGCAGAAAGATGAGTTTCAGTGGGGGGAAATCCTACTTTAGCTGTAGACAGATTGAGTTTGAGGTTACTAAGAGACAGTATAGAGAAACGACCGGGAACAGACAGGGTAATTAGCAATGAGCAGTACTGAGGTTGATATTGTTAAAAACGATAATGTGGATCACAACTTACATGCAGAATGAGGAAAGTCCGTGACTTCCATCCAGTGGTAGGTTGAGAGCTGCCCTCTAAGGAATCAAATTTTAATCTTGGCTTTGCCACTTGATTAAATCACTTTTCTTTATGTGTGTACAATTCCAGGTGAAACCAAATTGTAAAGTATGAACTGAAAATGCAGGTATTCCCATCACTGATTTTGGGTGTTTATAGCTCCACTTAACAGCAAATGTATCCTAAGTGGGTTATAATACTAAAGACCCAAAACCATCCCACTGAAGCAACATCACGCAGTGTGTCCTTCTGCCCCTCCTCTGTCTGTGGTCCTCCACACAGCAAAGCCACTACCCAGAGACGTTTGGTCAAAACTCATTGACAATCAACATCCTGAAAAATAAGGCTGAGTCATTGCTGGCAGCTGTGCAGCTTCAAGTTCTTATCTAGGAAAAGACTACTCATGCCATAATTATTTTCAAGATGGAGAAAGGAAATGAATAATTAGGAGGAATTGAAGAAATGCAAATTTTCCTTTGTTCAAGCTGGAGTCTCAAGAGCCACCTCTTCAGCAAGAGGATTTCTATCCCATTTGCTTTGCTTTTCTTCTGAGGGAGTAAAGGAAAGGCCTGTGGCAGGGAGCGGCAACCAAGGCAAATAAGGTGAGAGGGAAGGGATTAGCTTCTCTCTGTAGGAAAAGCAAGTTACTGCTATTCTACCAAAAACTGAATTGGAAGAAATTACCATTATCAACTTCTTACCAGTTTTGAGGAATGGATGCGGGAGGGTCTGTAATCCTTTCTTGGAATCCCAGTGCCACCAGAGAAGGGTGTCCTGTCTGCACTTTGGGGCAAGCCAGTCTCCAGCGTCTCCCCAGTCCACCTGTTCCTCTTTATCTTCATCTCCTCGAAGTCAGTGCAGAACCATTTAGCGAAGACAGTGACCTGACTATACAATCCCTTATCTTTGGCTGAAAGGTCAAAAGCAAAGAATTCCCGGGCCAGAGGGTGAGCTCAGTGGTTCCAGCGCCTGCCTTGCAATCACAGGGTCCTGAGTTCGATCCCTGGTGACCACATACAATGCTGGGCGTGGAGACTCACACCCACCAGCAATCAATACCGCATCCCACAGTGCCAGGTGTGGTGGCTCACACCTGTAATCCCAGCACTTGGGAGGCAGAGACAGGAGGATTGCTGAGTTTGAGGCTTGCCTGGGCTACATAGTGAGCTCAGGGCCAGCCTGAACTACAAAGCGAGACCCTGTCTCAAAAAAAAAAAAAAAGCAAAGAATTCCCTCTCACTGCCTTCCTTATGGCCAGACACTTTCAGTATGTATCCATCACCCCAGCTTCAGACTGTAAGTCTGTGCCAGGCTACCCTGCGCTGGCCTACAGGACCACTGGAACACTGTACAGAGTCTGTTGGTGGGAGACCTTGGAGAAAGTGCTCCCTAGAGGTAGAAGAATGGCAGCTCATGTTTGTTGTCCAGTTCAGGGGCAATGGGAAGCCAGCATTAAATTAGGGAATCACCAGTACCCTAAAACACTGAATCCTTGCTCCCCACCAGGCTTTAGGTCTCTGAGGCTGCCTCTGCCTTTACTCTGCTTTCCACTGGATCCTTAGGGCTGAGTTCAATGCCCTCAACAGAAATCTTTGTATCCAAGGGTTCTACACTTGTGAATGGCTAAAAACTTTAAATGTTGCTGCTATGTGCTACATAGTTAGGCCTACGGTGGCTGCATTGTATTGAATATGTGCAAGCTCTTTTCTTGTCATGAGCCACTAAACAAAACAATGTAACCACTATTTACATAGCATTTAGGTTGTATTAGATATTACATAATCTAGAGATGTTTTATAGTGTCCAAGAGGGGAACAGGAAAGGGGTACATCACTAGAAACTTTGCAGTAAATTTTAGCCTCCTTTGTGTCACAACAGCACAAGACAAATTAATTAATAAATAGACAAAAATGAAACTTAGAGAAAAAGCTGAAATTTTGGCCTGATCACTGCTGCTCTAGGGAAAAAAGATGACAGATCCCAAGCTTGCCACCATTTATTGGATTGGTTCATAGGGAATATCAAGTGACTTCCAGGGTGGAGATAATCCTGTATTCAGAGGATTTTATAATCCAATGGAGTATCACAGGACTCATGGGGTGGCATTAATCCTGAGTTCATGAGGATTAATGTAATCTTAGCCTCAAGCATCACATCATGAAACTACCAAGGCCTTAGTATGGCTCCCAATAACATTATGCTATTGTGTGTGAAGAAACTAAGCATCCATGGATTTGGAAACCTGTCAAGAGGTCCTGAGCCCATTCTATGTAAGAACCGTGAGACACTGTACTAGAAAGTGGATATACATAGGTTTGATAGTGAATGAATGGGCTAGGCCGGGGTGGGGGAATGCTTGCATTCTGAAACTACTGGGGTTTATCACGTTTGCCATCTGCCTGCTCATCTGGGACTCTCTAATAGGGGGTGGCACAATGAACCAGCCTGTGGGAATAGAGAGAACTGGTTTGCATGATCTCAGGGGATGACTTCATAAGGCTCTAAGAAGCAAGCAGGTGTGGGCTTGGTTCTCTATGATGGTGAGTCTTCAGGTTTCTCCTATGGTTTTAAATTAGTCAGTCCTGAAGGCTTTGAGACAGCCTTAGGGCCCCATCCCACTCAAGAAAGCTAAGGCACAAGGGGAGAACATGCCAAAGGGCAGGATGCAGTAAGGATACAGAACACGAAGTATCAGGGAAGGGGGTCCTTGCTAGGAAGAGGTCAGCTGCTAGAAAAGAACTCAGAGAGGCAAGGCCACACTGAGCAGTAGAGGAAAGGTAAGAAAATGTCTAGGCTTACCCCTTAGGGAGATTAAAATAAGTCATGGCCTGAGGAAACTGAGATCAACTATAACTACGTGTACTTTGTAAAACCACCCTGGAAGATAGATGCTCTTCATCACCCCCAATTTGCTAATGACGAAGTGGAGACTGAGGAGTGGAGGTTGCCCACCCTGGTCCTGAGCCTCATACTTCCACTGCCTGATGCCAGAGTCCGTGCTCCTCCTCTGCCCACCTGCTCCTTGGAGACAGAGGTGACTGCATCAGCCGAGGCTGCATTTCAGCAAAGAAGCACAACCTCAGCCAATCTATGAGATTTGTGTTGCTTTTCCAGGTGCTACATTATCCCGGCACTGTTACCCTCCTGTGTGTAACACAGAGCATCCACTGACTTGCCAAGGAAGTCGGCACCACAAGCCAAGTGTGTGCAGACAGAGAGGCAAAGGAGGGACCTGAGGTATCAATACAAAGCTTCAGGAATTACAAACACGAGCAATAAAACAAATGCTTAGAGAGTCATCAGGAGGAAAAGAGGTAAAAAAAAAAATCCAATTTAAGAGATTATGCCAAGTTGAATAAATCCTAGTGGGTTGCTGAGCACTGAGTACCATAAAAGAGAACTATAACATGTATTAGTTTAAAAAGATACACAGAGGATAAGCACAAGCTAATTTACTGTTTGGGCAATAATTATTCTTTTCCCAATGAGGGTGTTAGGGCCCTCCAGTGGGCACGATCGACAGAGTTCAGAGGACCTGTATTCCTTGCTGCTCTAAGCTGTGGCCTGACGTGCACTGTCTCTGCACCTTAGATACCAGTCTAGAAATATGGGGTTTGGGGGATGTGAATGAGATACTACTGATAGAAGATGCATATCTAGGAGGTACAAGCTCAGACTTTGGGGACACTGTCACCTACAGGTCTTCTGCATCCCTGGGGAACCATGGACTGGTGGAAGAAAGCTGGCATTAGTGCAAGAGAACCGGAACCCCAGGATCCATACTTGGCCTGAGTGAAGAGAAACCACATCACAGATCAGCTTCAGACCTCACTGTGTCCCAGCGAAGAGGCTGTGTTCTGGGAAGACCGGGACCGTGTGATTTACAGCACTTGTTAGTGACTGGTCTGCCATAGCCAGGACAGCCTGGCTCAGCCGTGGAAGAGACCGAGGAGGGACCAGACAGGGCGATTCAGAAGGAAATAAGGACAGCTCTTTGTTAAGTGCTCCCCTGTGAAGTAGCCTCCAACGTGAATGTTCATACTGTGTCCATGCAAGTACCGCAAGTCCCTTAGTCTGACAGAAGAGAATAGCATAGCTAAGTACCTCCCCAAGGCCACAAGGGAGATCAGCAAAGCTGAGACGAAAGTGCTTTGCTGTGGTACCACCTGGCCTCTTCTGAGCTGGGAAGCCTCACAATTCATGGAAGCTAACAATCTATGCTGGTAAAGGCCACATTCATTTCTGAGGTTTTCTTCTTTCCTTTTGTGCTTCTTCCCAGGGAAGGGAATAATGCAGATGTGACTGCAATTTGCAGGGCTCCAATCATGCCCCTTGAACTCAGCAAAGACACCAGTAAATGTTGATCCATATCACAGACAGGTGTGCAGATGTGTGACAAACCCATTCTACCCATGTGAGTGATCTGGGACCCATGCGACGACTTAGGGCAGAAGTGCACAGGATATGATGCAGAAGTTGTGCTTCGTATTTGCCTCTTGAAAAGAGTATCACTCCTTGGCCAGGGATTTAGCTCAGTGGTTCCAGCATCTGCGTTGCAAGTGCAAGGTTCTGAGTTTGATCTCCGGTAAACACATACCACAATGCTGGGTATGGTGGCTCATGCTTATAATTCCTATAAGCACTCAAAAGGCAGAGACAGGAGGATTTCTGTGAGTCTGAGGCTTGTCTGGGCTACATACTGAGCTCAGGGCCAGCCTGAACTACAAAGCGAGACCCTGTCTCAAAAAAAAAAAAAAAAGAATGTCACTCATTCAGAGGAAGAGAGTTCCATGCTTATGGCCCAAGTGGTAGCATAAACTTGATTTTTTAAAAGGCCAGTTCAGTTACTACTCAGCAGCAGTGTTTTTTGTAATTTTTTTCGCACCAAAAGGAGCAGCTGTCACCAGTTTGTATGGATGCGGCAGGTTCAGCATCTGTGCATCTTCTGGGATCCCGGAGAATCCTGCACAAACAAGGTCTCCTTGCACCTCAGAGGATGGATGTATGGGGAACAAGAGCACCCCCTATGTTTTCTGCTCTTTTCCTTAATGTGTGCCTGTCACTCCACTTGGAAATGCTAACTCTGAATAGTCATTCATCCACCCATTCGTCCAGCCCCATCTCCTCCCTCGTCACTGTGTCACTAGCTACTCATGCAGTGTTACTGTCAGTCTGAGGGTTGCCGAGCAATACACTCCCTTTCCTTTGAGTGCTGTCTAGCAGAGAGACAGACTTGTGAACTGACGACAATATGGAACACAGTTCCAGAAGTGGGAGCTGGGCTGGGCTCACAGGGTCCTCAAAGCCTTCACAAGAGCTTTCAACTAGAGCCAAGGGCAAGCAGCTGGCACAATGGCACAGACCAGAAATCTCAAGCCTCTGGCCAATCCAACAGTCTTCCAGCAGCCCTGGCTTTGTTTGTCATCAAGCGTGCATCCACCTCATAGCTGTTCTTTCTAAAACCTGCTTCCTCTGTGTTCCTCTCCTGCTCCAGTAGCTTGGTAGCTTAGGATAAATCCCAAGGCCTTGATTGGTACCCTGTGTGCACCGGACACTGTCAGCAGTTTTCTGCCATAGCTCTTCAGGAAACCTCTGCTTTAACCAATGCAAGGCCTAAAAATCCAGCAGAGCCAGAAACTCAAAGCATGGGGGTCCCTAGCACCATAGAAGAGGAAGAGATAGCCCAGTGGATGACAGGAGGACATACGTGACAGCAGACTGCTGACCTGCTCTCTATTCAAGGGCCTGCCAAGGCTGTTCTAGGACCTGTCCTAGACTTGGTCCTGACTCATTATGGCTTATGTCTAGTTGTCTCCCAACACCTCATGCAGTCTTAGATGAGGTTTTTTTCATAGGCGGCTGAATATAGTGTTATGCTGGGATTAAAAGTGTGTGGTGCCAGGCATGGTGGCTCAAGCCTGTAATCCCAGCACTCAGGAGACAGAGACAGGCGGATTGCTGAGTGCGAGGCTTGCCTGGGCTACATAGTGAGCTGAGAGCCAGCCTGAACTACAAAGTGAGACCCTGTCTCAAAAAAAAAAAAAAAAAAAAAAGTGTGTGGTTACTAAATCAGTCCACTGATTGATTTGATGCTGCTTTAATCCCAGGAGCCTAGAGAGAGTCTGAAAGGGGCAGAAAGATGCTGTTAAGGTCCCTTGTTGCTTTTGTGGTCGTCCGCTGCCATGAACTGTTGCCCCTTTGCTATGTGTTACTCTGCCGTAGAGCCAGCTGACTATGGACTGAAACATCTGCACACTGTAAGCTAAATAACTCTTTCCCTTTTTGGGGGCATTCTGTCTCAGCAATGAGAAAAAAGTAACTAAGATAACCTCCCACCTGACATATTCTTCCCATGATGACTTCTTAAAATACCTTAGGAAACAACAAATCTTCCCCTTGCTATACCAAAACAAAACAAAACAAAAAAACTTCAAACAACTTTTAGTAAGATTCATCTTCCTTGTCCAAACTAGTTGTTCATGACTAAAATCTAAAGATACATTCTCCTACTGTCTTTTCTTCACTCTTAAACCCTAAAAGCACAAAACAGAACTGGAGATTATGATGGGCTGGAGATTTAGCTCAGTGGTACCACACCTACCTACCTTGGAAACACAGTGGCCCAACATTGATCCCTGGTACCGCAATAAATGAATGAATGAATGAATGAATGAATGAATGAATGAATGGAAACTGGTAGTTGGAAAAGACTGTGAATATTATCTAATCTACTTGCCCATAACATAAAAATCTCTCTATTAATAGCTCTGATCAAAAGTTTCTCAGATTTTCAATCTTCTCTAATTGCTTTAAAAGGCCTCTTTATAGTGATAAACATGTACCTTCCTATACCCCTCCAGTCCCCTTCACTTAGCTACATACAATGGTCTGATCTTACTTCTGAGCTTCTTAATCATCTTTTAAGTATTTTTTAGTCAGGATCCCATGATTACATTCCTAACTTGTCATAGTCTTTCTTAAAGTGTCAATCAGCCTTCTGTTAAATTCTGTTAAAAAAAAATTCCTTAAAATCAGGTGAAGTAGAATGTGTCTGTAATCCCAGATACTTGGAGGCTGAGGCAGGAGGAGTTTGAGACCAATTTCAGCACCTTAACATGACACAGTTTCAGAGAAAAAATTCTTTGGGTCCACTCTGAGAAAAGCATAAGCAAGTAGTAGGTCAAGGTAATTTTTTTTTTTTTGAGACAGGGTCTTGCTTTGTAGTTCAGGCTGGCTCTGAGCTCACTATGTAGCCCAGGCGAGTCTCGAACTCAGCAATCCTATCTCTGCCTCCCAAGTGCTGGGATGACAGGCGTGAGCCACCATGCCCGGCACTGTGGTATGTGGTATTGATTGCTGGTGGGCGTGAGTCACCATGCCCAGCACTGTATGTGGTCACCAGGGATCGAACTCAGGACCTCGTGCTTGCGAGGGAGGTGCCGGAACCACTGAGCTAATCGTCCGGCCCAGGTCAAGGTAATTTTAAGCACCAGTTTTGGAGTATCTGGGTCAAATGCAGCCTCTACACTTCGTGGCTCTTCAGCACTGCCCTTCAGTTTTCTCAGTCAAGGTCACGCTTGGGAAAGCACTTGCTAGGTAGGTTTGCTATGAGGTGCAAGGGATTTACCTCTGTGTGAGCAATTGCTGAGGACAGTGTAACCCACTAAACAGTCAGCAGATTTTGCTTTTTAAAATTTTTGCTTAAAAAGATGTGAAATGAGAGATGGCACTAATTGATGATACTAAATGGTGCACATATTCTAGTTTATTAAACTACCTTTTTGCTTAATATGTTATCAGCAATTAAATTAAAATGCAAATGTAAGGTGCATCTCCGTAACATCGGGCCTTACTGGAGCACCAGGGGAAGCTGGGCGCACCCCACCGCCCCAGGACTGGGATTCACACTTCTCAGTTTCACCAAGGTGCGTGTCGGCTATTTTTAAAATTAATTTACTGATTTTATAGGCACATTTGAAATATACATCAGGATCACAATTGACATTGAAAATTTGTATCAGTATATAACATGAATTCTCATTTTTTCACATTCCCCTGCCCACCCTACAACCCCTGCCCCATATATACATAAGCTTTGCTTCCTTCTTTTTTACCATCACGTTTTCCCCCACGTTATGTACTCCTACCCCCTTTAACATCTGAATATTTTCTGTTTCTTTGTCTATCATATGCTCTCCACCTCATTTATATGTTCAGTTTCTCATACCAGAGAAAAGATATGGTATTTACATAGCTGTGACCTATTTATTTCACTTATGAGTATGTCCTCAGGGTATGTCCATTTGGGTATAAATGACTCAAACTTATCATTCTTTATGGCAGAGTAATATTCTAGTTTATTAAAAAACACACACATCTTATTTATCCAGTCTGCAGTTGATGGGCATTTGGGTTGTTTCCAAGATTTAGCTAGCACAAACTGAGCTGGTATTAACATGGGTACACAAATGTCACTGTGATACTAGTCACTGAATTCTTTCGTGTACATACCTAACAGGGGAATAGCACGGTCAAATGGGACCTCTAATCCTAGTTTTTTTTGAGAAATTTCCACACTGATCTCCACAGTGGTTGCACCAGTCTTCTTCCCACCAACAATGGACAGGGACCCACCAGCATTTGTTGCTGGTTAATTGCAAGATAGCAGCCATTCTTTGTGGATTGTGATGAAATCTCATTGCTATTTTCATCTGCATTTCTGGAATGTCTACTGATATTCAACAATTCTCCATATGCTTCTTAACTGCTTTTACTTTTTCCCCTGAAAAGTGTCTGTTCATTACAGATGCCCATTTTTGAATTAGGCCTTTAAATTGGGGGGGGAGGGAGGACTGATTGTTTAAAGCTCTTTGTATATTCTAGATAGTAGCCCTTTGTCTGAGAAACAGCTGGTGAAATTTTTTCCCAAATTGTTGGTTGTCTTTTTGCTCTGCCGATGGTTTCTCTTGCTGTGCAGAAGCTTTTTAATAGGATGAGATCCCAATTATTGATTCCTCTGCTAGTTTTCATGCTATAGAGGTTTTGTTCATAAAGTCTTCCCCCTAAGCCATTGTCTCCAAGAGTACTACCTAACCTGTTTTGCAGAAGGTTTAGTGTTTCTGTTTTAATATTTAGGTCTCGAGTCCACTTTGATTTTAGTTTAGTGCATTGTGAAAGACATTGGTGCATTAGCTATTTAACAGCCCCGTGACTGAAGCCCCTCTAGACAGACCCGTTTGTGGTTGTTTTCCCACAAGGTGGTTAGATTCCAGGGCTTTGCAGTCAGGTGTGTGGCTGGAGGCTTTGAGAGAATGAGACCCTCCCCAGTCTGATTCCTCACGTGCACCGGCCAGCAACAGCGCCACCTTGTGGAAGATCAGGAGGCAAAGTGAGGTCATGGGTGCAAAGCACTTGTCACGGGGCTAGGCAAGTTGTTCAGGACTCAGACTTGGCTGAGTCTTCCAGTCAGTATCCCAAGTGACAAAAAGAACACGTCTTCCGCCCCAGAGTTTGTGCCCAAGCACCAGCCTCTGGGTTCTCACTTATTCCCATCCCCCTGCCTTCCCTACAATCCCTCACCCCCTATAGACATAAGCTTTGTTTCCGTTTTTTCCCGTTTTATATTCCTGCAAATCTTCCACTAGAAACAAAAAGGGTGGAGCACGTCCGACTTTCTGATTCTTCCTACAGCCTCCTGTTTCTTGAGAAGCACTAAGGAGACCTGGGTACTGTGGGCCTGAGGAGGCCATGGGCACGAGAAGGTGTGAAAGAAGTATTAGACAGAACTCGTGCTCTTGAAAAGGTGAAAGCAAGTCTCTGTTAATATTGCGGGTGGAGGGCCGGAGGGTTAGCTCAGTGGTTCTGGCGCCTGCCTCGCAAGCGCAAGGTCCTGAGTTCGATCCCCGGTAACCACATAGAATGCTGGGCATGGAGACACGCCCACCAACAATCAACACCGCATACCACAATGCCGGACGTGGTGGCTCACGCCTGTAATCCCAGCACTCGGGAGGCAGGGACAGGAGGATTGCTGAGTTTGAGGCGGCTTGCCTGGGCACCATAGTGAGCTCAGGGCCAGCCTGAACTACAAAGCGAGACCCTGTCTCAAAAAGCAAAAAAAAAAAAAAAAAA
>PVIC010027691.1:0-23692 GCA_004025085.1 Thryonomys swinderianus
GGAGGGAGGAAGGAGGAAAGGAAAGAAGGAAGGAAAGGAGGGAGGAAGGAGGAAAGGAGAGGCGGAAGAAAGGAAATAAAGGTAGAAATAAAAGGAGGAAAAGAAAGAAAAACAGTCCTCCCTTTTTGTAAACCTGACTCCAGGGAATTCATTTGCATGATTTAAGCATATTTATTCTTCTCTGACCCCCCCACCCTCCAAAGAAATACTCTGCTGAGCGACAATGAAACCCTCCTTGGAGACCGTATTTTTCAGCAGATGAAATAATTTAAGCCAGCAGTGAACTCACCTTCCAACCTGGGGAGAGATCTGGATGTGGAGGGAGATTGGGGCGCATTTGATGGGAGGGGGTAACTACAATAAGATTTGTACTGGCAGGGTTTCCCCCAGCACACTGGCAAAGAAAGAAGGTGAAGTGTTGGCCAGGCCGGACAGACTGGGGGGCAGGAAGTGAGACTGCAGTTATAAAGCGCTGCTTGAGGCGGTCTCTCCTGGCGCCTCTGAACTTGATCAGACGTTCTGTTTCCTACAGGGAGATGGCGGCCAGGCTGTGAGGCTGCCTCAAGGCGTCGACTTTGGGGCTCTGCCCCTCTCGGGACGTGACAATCACAGCCATCTTTTTCTTGGCCTTGTCTGTACACTCTCTCGCCTGCATTCTTTGCAAGTGCTTCCTGACCTCCCTCCCCCAAAAGTGAATTTAGAAGCCGGTCTGAACCTGGTCATTCCGTACAGAAAGACCTAAGAAGGCGCTGGAGTGAGGGGCGGGGCTCCGACACCCGTCCCTAAAAGTAAATCCTAAGGGGTAAATTGTTCCCGGGTCACTACGTTCCTCTCCCCGTGAGATTAGCAGAGAGCAAGCCCCGACTGCTCAGAACGGAGAGAATTCAATCTCGCAGTTCCACTCTCCCTCCCTACCTCTGCATTTGAAAATGTAGGGAATTCAAAGCTGATTATCACAGCGATAAGAACCGTGCTGATACAGTTGTGTGTCTAGTGCGTTCACTGTGTGTTTAGCGTGCTGCAAAAGTGTTTAGTATTTGTGCGTGTTTGCTGTTATGTGCGTGTATTTGCCTGTGTCTAGTTGTGTTTGCTTTGTGTTGTGTAGTGCTGCTGTGTGCTTACTCTTGTATGTTGTGCGTGTTTCACGTGGTGTGCTTGGTTTCTGTGTGGCATGCGTGTTTCCTACCGTGTGGTTGCGTTTATTGTGTTGTACACGTTTGCTGTGTCATGGAGGGAGTGGGTGGCGGCGAGTACCACCACTACTCACAAACTAAAGGGTCAAGGTTTGGTTGGCTCAGACAAAGTATGGGAGACTGGCGCTAAATGCAATCGTTCTCATCCTTTGCGCCTCGGACGGCTGGTGCCAGCTCGGGGCACAGGCAGCGAGTTGGCCCGGCCGCAGTCCCGGGTCTTTCGGGGACATCAAGACTTGGGGGAGAGGGTGAAAGAGGCGGCTGGGCCAGGAGCGGGGAACCGCGCCGCTCACGCCACGATCTGCGCCGTGCGGCTGCCGAGGGACAAGCCTCTTAAGGTGGGGACGCGGCGGGGACCCTACTAGGGCCGGACAACGCACGCCTCGCCGACGGAGGCACGCCAAAGGGAGAAGGATCCTCGCGGGGCAAACACTTTCTTTAGCTAAGGCGAGTAAAGAGCCTCGAGGGGCGGGGGGCTGCTTGGACCCAGGATGAAGCCGGAGCCGGGCCAGCTCCGCCCCGGTATCTGTGGGCTGAAGCCTGGCCCCAGCCCTGTAGAGCCGCGCAAAGCCCGCGGAGCCCACTCGCGGACTCCGGCAGCCTCCGCCTCACCTGCCAGGCGCCCGGCAGCTGCCCAATCAGCTGCGATCGCTCTGCCGCGGCTGCCATGTTCTCGGCTTCGCGCTGCCAATCAGTGTAGCGGCGACCAATAGGCGGCGGTGCCGGGGGTCAGGTGACCGCGGGCCAGCTGGCTCCCCATTGGCGCGCGCCGCCGGGCCTCCCGCTTGGTTTATGTGAGAGGAGTGAGTGATTGACTTATCAGTCCAAGGACAGTACTCTGGAGGCGAAGAGCCTGGGACTTGCGAGGCGAACGCGAGGATCGAGCCTTCCTCCTGCCCGCTGCCCGCGCGCCGGCCGTGATCCGGCTCCGCCACTTGGCGCAGCCCAGCTCGGAGGCCGGTACTCAGGGAGCCTTCTGGCCCCGGGGTTCCGCGCTCTCGGGAGAGGAGGGGGTCCTGGGGCAGGATTGACAAACCCCGCCCTCCACTTATTATTTTGCTTATTTTTCTTTGTGCGCGCTTGTTTGTTAAACCAGTTCTAGTCCTAGAGTCTTTTCTCCTCCCTTCTCCCTCCTCCTTCCCCCCTCTTCCCCCACCCCCGCTCCTTTTTCTTCCCCTCCTCCTCCTATCCCTCTGCAGGAGACTCTCGGCGACCGAAAGTTGCAGCTCCTGGTAGCGCCTCCGGGGTCTCCCTGCAGCGTCCTACCGCCGCCATCCCTCTCTTGCTACGGCACTTCGGAGATCTTCACCTCACCCTCGCTCACTCCTGCCGGATCGCTCGTGTGCAGAACGCCCCATCTATGACGATGCTTCTGGACGGAGGCCCGCAGTTCCCCGGGCTGGGAGTGGGGAGCTTCGGCGCGCCGCGCCACCACGAGATCCCGAACCGCGAGCCGGCGGGCATGGGACTGAATCCCTTCGGGGACTCGACCCACGCCGCCGCCGCTGCCGCCGCCGCCGCCGCCGCCGCCTTCAAACTGAGCCCCGCCGCTGCGCACGATCTGTCTTCGGGCCAGAGCTCGGCTTTCACGCCGCAGGGCTCGGGCTACGCCAACGCTCTGGGCCACCATCACCACCATCACCACGCCAGCCAGGTGCCCAGCTACAGCGGCGCCGCCTCGGCCGCCTTCAACTCCACGCGCGACTTTCTGTTTCGCCAGCGGGGCTCCGGGCTCAGCGAGGCGGCCTCGGGGGGCGGGCAGCCCGGGCTCTTTGCCGGCTCAGCGAGCAGCCTGCACGCCCCCGGAGGTATTCCTGAGCCCCCCGGCTACTTGCTCTTCCCGGGGCTGCATGACCAGAGCGCTGGGCACCCGTCGCCCACAGGGCACGTGGACAACAACCAGGTCCACCTGGGGCTGCGCGGGGAGCTGTTCGGCCGGGCTGACCCATACCGCCCCGTGGCCAGCCCGCGCACGGACCCCTACACAGCCGGCGCGCAGTTCCCGAACTACAGCCCCATGAACATGAACATGGGCGTGAACGTGGCGGCCCATCACGGGCCGGGGGCCTTCTTCCGTTACATGCGGCAGCCCATCAAGCAGGAGCTGTCCTGCAAGTGGATCGACGAGGCTCAGCTGAGCCGGCCCAAGAAGAGCTGCGACCGGACCTTCAGCACCATGCACGAGCTGGTGACGCACGTCACCATGGAGCATGTGGGGGGCCCGGAGCAGAACAACCACGTCTGCTATTGGGAGGAGTGCCCCCGCGAGGGCAAGTCCTTCAAGGCGAAGTACAAACTGGTCAACCACATCCGAGTGCACACGGGCGAAAAGCCTTTCCCGTGCCCCTTCCCGGGCTGTGGGAAGATTTTTGCTCGCTCCGAGAACCTCAAGATCCACAAGAGGACCCATACAGGTAAGGGGAGACCTAGGGACACAGGGCTCACCGGGGCTCCCCGCCACGGAGCGGACCTGCTGCACGAGGGAGGGGGTGGAGCCCAGACAACCGGGTGGCGTCCCGCAGGGCCGCTCGGTGGGGGGGGGTCCCCAAAGTGCTGTCAGCACCCTCCCCACCCGCGGGTCTGTAGCCAGGTTCTGACTTCCAGGGCCGGCCGCCCCTCAGGCTCTGGAACTAATTGGGACCTTCTCGCCCCCGGGAACAAACTGGCCCCGCCTCTTTCTGTGTTCTTTTCTGGGTTACTGTGGAGAGACTCTGAAGGTGTGGAGAGTGTGTTGCTTACAAGCCACTTAGTTCTCCGCACACATTCGAGGAAGGGAACCATAGAAATGCTAATGAAAACTTAACTTTCAGTTACTTCCGCTCTTTTTTACACTTGATTGGCACATCTCCTCATTAAATGACTGATACTTTTGTCAAACTATCTTTATTTGGAGTTCCAGGTTCAGTTCAGTCCTGTGGGAGGAAAGCAAAAGTAGAAACGGCACCACAGTTTCGTGACTTGTTCAGAACATCTTGGGAAACTGTCTAGTTCCTGGATCTGTGTCGTTTTCTCTTTTTCGAACACGAAGTATGACTTTCCAATCTTTTAAAAACCGCAATTGCCAAAGCCGCTACATTTGAAAGAGGCAAATTAAAAGGTACAAAGAAGGGGCTGGACGAGACTGTCCTAGCTCTGGCCCATTGTCCCGCCGAGCTCGGGTAGGTCGCCGAGGTGGCGGCGGAACGTGTCCGCGCGCTGGGAATGCCGAGCGGGTTGGGTGGAACCAGAACTTCGGGGAAACTTCGGAGGGACCTGGAGCTTTGCCGTCCCGCGAGAACAAAGGGACGATCGGGGTTTGGGCCGGCCCTGCCCCAGCCCTCCTGGGCCACGACCCGCGGGCTCAACCCACGCCGTCTATTTTCCTCCAGGGCGAAGAGGTGCCTCGGCCTCCCCCGTTGGACGCTCGCTCACCGGGAAGAGCGCCGGGCGCGCTCTGCCTCCCGCTGCTCCGGTCTGGGAAGCTCCTGGCCCTGATCGTCTTTCTCCCTTTTGCATTTCTGCATTTTGCAGGTGAGAAACCTTTCAAATGTGAATTCGAAGGCTGTGACAGACGCTTTGCCAACAGCAGTGACCGTAAGAAGCACATGCATGTGCACACCTCGGATAAGCCCTACATCTGCAAAGTGTGCGACAAGTCCTACACGCACCCGAGCTCCCTGCGCAAACACATGAAGGTAATTACTTCTTTATTAGCGGTCGGCGGTTTGTAAACACTCGGCCCGACTTCGGGCGGCCGAACAGAAGCGCCCGCGCTGCCAACCCTCGGTCCTCCGCGTTAAATCCGATTTGCTCCAGCGGTGACACCTTGAACCCATTTTGGGAACTGGGGGGTGGGGGGATGGGTGGGGACAGAGAGCTGAGTTGGGAGGAAGAGAGAGATGAGGGAGCTGCAGGCGGTTGTTTACTGGGAAGCTCTAGCGACCCCCAAGGCTGAGGCTGCAGGAGCCGACCCTTCCCGGCTCAGCCCGCGGTGGGAGTCTCTGGTGGCCGCGAGCAACCTGGGAGAAAATCTTTCATTTGTTTTTCGGCTTCCCATAAAACAGTCAGGCCGAGGAGCGCGGCCTGGTTCCCACACATGTGTCCGAGACTCGGCATTGCCTAAGATCCCTGTGCCACTTGTCTCCATACCTGCTTTCCTGGGCCGAGACCTGGGCCCGGAGCTACTAATTCGTAAGGCCCGGCTGCGTGAGCGTTTACCCACTCCATCCACGGAGGAAGATGTTTTGAAGTGGCATGACTAAAACACAGTGCTCTATTCCTTCTTCCTAATGCCAGTCTAGGATAGAACCTCGTTTTTGGCAAACATCTGGGTTTTCTAGACATCGATAATATGGAAATTTAAAAAAGGGTTTCACTTTTAAGTGGGTCACTGGGCGGTCTTGCTCTTTACAGTACTCAAATTCTGCTCTTGTTTTTGCTTGCACATTGCCAGTTGGAATTATATTCATTATAATATATACATGTTAATTTTAGGTTCATGAATCTCAAGGGTCAGATTCCTCCCCTGCTGCCAGTTCAGGCTATGAATCTTCCACTCCACCCGCTATAGCCTCTGCAAACAGTAAAGATACCACTAAAACCCCTTCTGCAGTTCAAACTAGCACCAGCCACAACCCTGGACTTCCTCCCAATTTTAACGAATGGTACGTCTGAGGACAACCAAAATGCATTTTAAACAGAAAACTGAGACCAATCAGATGGAGATGGAGTTCTAACGCGAGAGGCCATATCTAGGGCTACATCTTGTCAATTGCAATTATCCAGGAAGGTTTGGGGCAAGATCCAAAAATAGCCATGCCCTTTTCTCAGGATTAGAAAATATGTTTTGGCATTTGAAATCTTTTCATTGCTTTTTCTCCCCCTTTCCTCTTGCTCTCTGCACACCCCATTCTGAAACTCCTTCAGTTCATTTTAACAATTGTCCTGTTTCTTAAGAAAGTTATAGAAGGCTTGGTGGTGGTGATGTTAAGCTGATGGAAATTCTTCTTCGCCTTAGTGGTGATTGTTTAAACTCTCACAGTCTTAAACCATGCCAAAGTCCTGTTATGTCTTGAACTTTTCTTCAAAGCATTACACTTGTGAATGTATCTTTGTCTAATGGGGTCGAACTGTTGTTCAATATTTTTTCAGGCTGAGGATATGATGTTATTCTACACAGATTGTGACGTTAGTATGCAGTTGCCTTTTGTAATAACTTTTTTTTTGTAAATACATATCCATTGATGCCATATTTATCGTTTGTAATTTAATTGTTGCTGCAAGTGCCGGGAACTGAACAATATTTATGGATAAATGTTTTCTAACAGATCTGTACAGCTTTTGATTATAACTGCTTTAGCATTAAAATTTATTGTTTTGAAAGAACACAATTTACAATTTTTGAACCGCTCTCTTCTCTTGTTTTGTAACAGCCTCCTACAAAAGAGGAGATCTGAGCAAATTTAAATCTTGTTTGTTGGTATTTATAACTCACTCAGATCCCTTTTTTAATTGTTAAATTATTTTTCTATTGCAGTATAGATTCCTTACAGTGTCAGTTTCCATCTGGGAAGAACCTCCTTTCTTTATCTCTAGCTCAGATGGTTGTTTAACTGGGAGTTTAAATGTGTTTGTCCTGGATTTTCGGCATGCAAATCAGATATTACTGATCAGTTAGTGGCCATGACATCTCAATCTTGTACTTCAAAAGACTGAGAAGCTGGATTTAATCATCCCTGTCCTACATATATAAACATAAGGTAACCTAATTAGATTTATGTCCCTTAGTTCTTTATTACCTTACATTAAAAAAAATGGCAGGATGCATGTCTGTTCTATCTAGAGATCACCCATAATACCTATATGTTTGTACCTATGAATTATCTAATCTGCCTATCAAATCTATCTAGCTCTCTATTTTCAAAACATAGCATATGTCTGGAACAGTGAGGATGAGCAAGGCGAGTTGAGCAGTGCTTATTTATGGTTTAAAGTGTTTCTGAAAAGAACCACAGTCCATTTGCATTTTGGAATGCAAAGGCTGTTTGTTTGCTGTATATAGTTCAATTCATAATTATCGCAGTTATAACATTTACATAGTGGTGTAATAACTATGGAAATGCTGAGATGATAATATGGAAAAAACCTTTGCAAAATGTTATTTTTAAAGTTGATTATTTGTAGGCAAAGATGTTAAGAACATTGTTCCCATTAAAATCAATAACAATGAAAAATGGTTGTTTGCTTTGTGATAAAATGTTAACAATCCATTTAATCTTCAGTGAAGCACCTCCTTTGGACAAACAGTTCTTTTTACAATGGTTCTATGGAAAAAAACCTGATTATTATTTGGGGGGGGGTTGGAGTGGATAGAGTACTGAGACCTTTTTATATTAGGGTGCTGTTTGTTATTGAGAGCCCAATCTCTGCATGAATAACAGAAAGGTGGAGATGAGGAATTGTAAAGTATTTAGAAATGTAATGAATAGGCTTAAGTACCTCTTTCTCTTTAAGGGGGAGTGCTGGGGGGTTTTTGGTGGCAGTCAATTTGGTATTATCTATAATTTTCAATTCTAGAGTTTTGTTGATTGTTCTTTTCAAAGAAATAAAGTATTGGCACATCTTATTTATGTTATAACATTTTCGTACTTGGTGCCCAATATTTTTTTTCATGTTCAAATAAATCAACCTAAAATTGAAATGCTTAGAGAATTTCTGATGATTAAAAGAAACTTTGATTTCCTGGATACAGCTGAAGCAATTTATTTTGTTATCTATTGATCTCTGTCAACAGACAATTAATTATTGACAGTTTCTAATTGCAAAATGCTTTGGTGGTAATTTTTTGTTAGTGGAGAAATGGTATCTTTGGCTCTAAACTCCATCAGTATCAAAGCCTGAATGCCACAGAGTGGGGGAACTACACGAGTGACAAGCAGGTGACTGACTGGTCAGTCTACCACTCCCCATTCAGACACTCCAGTCTTGACCTTGACATTGAGGAAGCTGGACCAGATAACTGTGAGGATTTTTTCTACACTTCAAATCAGAGACTACATAAATGTCCGGCAAATTTTCAGAAAGTGTATATTCATAAGATTGGTTCTAAATGTATGCCTCTGTGAAGTCTAGAAAGTGTGCTTTTCTGCTAACATATGCAGTGAATTCTCACAGTTGCCTACTCTCTAGGTGTTCCCTAACCCCCTCCCCCAGTCTCACGTTAAATGGAGATGAGCCAGATGCAAAATGCACTAGGAAACTTGCCCACCTCCTCCCCATTAAACACACTAAATATGCCCTTCTGAGACAAAGAGTTACATCATCTTAGACACTTGAAGTTGCCATAAAATTTTACAGGAAAGCATTGTGTCTTAAGAGAGAAAGATGACAAGTAATGAGAATATAGAAGCTTAGCCCCTGTACATGATAACCTCTAATTTGGGTACAGCAAATCTTTCAAAATGATGTTCCACGCCCTTGTCATTTTTTGAAAGGGAAAATTTGCTGATTGTGATTAAAAGAAAAACATTTTCCTCTTCCCATAATCTGGCTTTGGCAGTACACATTTACATTCTTGAATTTGCAGTAAATAATCTTAAGGGTTATTGAACATCCCTAATCATAAGAGCTAAAGCCCAAAGCCCATGCTAGGCTCTTAATAATCTACTCCTCATTTTCTCTCCTGCACCTGGTAAGACTTTTGTTAAAGCCCATTATCTTTTTTTTTTTCAAAACGAGTGATTTACCATAGGAGTCCCACTGTTGGGTGGGAAAAGGGAAGGTGCCTATTTCCAGAGCTATTTCCACAGGACATAAGTCTGGCCTCCATCCAGTTGGAAGGTTAGAGATCAGCAGCATCCAGGCCAAACAGGACAGTCGGTCCTAGCTCTAGGAGGGCTGGGGACGAGTGAGCTACAACCTCCCTGTGCTTACAAAGCCTCCCAGTAAAAGTTGTGCAGTGGACACCCCCCCCCACCCCCTCCCCGTGCGCGCCATTTCTCTGCTTATTTTGTTCTTGACTCTCCGTTTTCCTCTTTAAGGAGATCCCTCAAAAACAAAGCAGAAAGTGCCCAGTTTCTGAACGAACCAGGGTGCCCATCCCCGAAAAGCTGTTCTCAGGCCCTGGCATCTTGGTTTTGTCTCACGGCCTCCGAGGCCCCAGCGCCGGCGTTTGGAAGTCAGGGCTCCCGTCCGACTGTCCTCACGCCTAGGCTCCTTGTCCACACACTTAAGTTTTTGCTAGTCGGGGCTGACGATCTGGCAGGGAGCTGGGAACATTTCCCTGGGGCAGTTCTCCCGCGGTCTCTGCCCGCTGACCCTTTGACCTCCACCTACAGGCCCAGGGCGGCCGAAAGCCGGCGTCGCGGTCGCTCGGGGTCCGAGGACGCTTCGCGCCCCACCGCCTCCCGGCCTCATTAGGCCTGCAGGGCTGTAAAGCAGGAATCTGTCGCTGCCTAATCCGGACCTGGGGGTCGAAGGGAGCCCGAACAATGGTGAGCTTCCGAAGGCCAGCGTAGCGCCGGCCGCAAACTTTGTTCATTTCCCGAAATGTATTTTCCAAAAGCAGAAGGGGTGGGGGGCTGGGTGGCGAGCGCAGTGGTCCCCGGCTCGAAGGCCGCGCGCTGGCCGTTCCAGGGGTTCAGCCGCCACAGTGGACCGACGAGCTCGCCGGGGCCGCGGTGTCCCCGCAGCGCCGGGCACGGAGTGGGCGGGGAGGCCGGGTGGCGGCTGGCGCAGGAGCCCGAGGGCTAGCCCGAAGGAGGCCGCCCCCGCGCCCGCCGGGACGCACTTTGAAGTGGGTTTTTAGCCCGCACGTGTGAGAGCCGGGCCAGGACCCGAGCGGGGACCCGCTGGGAGGAAAGAGGAGGCTCCGGCCCGGGCCCGGCCCCTCCCCCGCTCCCCGCGGCTCTGGCCTTTTCAAGCCGCGGCCGGGACCGCAGGACGCCCCCGCCGCGCCCGCCGCGCGCAGGCGCACAGCCCGGGCCGCAGCCGTCGGGTCGCTCGGCGGCGGGAGGGGCCGAGCACGGAGCCGCGGGGAGGAAGGGAAGCGGGGGAAGGCGGCGAGGCGAGGCCTGAGGCGAGGGGGTTGGTTTGGGGGCGGCTCTCGAGTCGCGAACATGGCGGCCGGATGCGAACCCCCGCGGAGCGCAGCGCAAGCCAGACGGGGGGCTGCCGCGCTCTTGTGCGGCTTCGGCTCACCAAGTTCCTCGGCTGCTCCGGGCCCCCAGCGGGAGCCATGGGTCGTGGCGGTGACCTCAGAACTGTTAGAGAAATAAAAAACCCAGACAGAGGGGTTCTTCCCGGGGCTTCCCGTAGGACGTTGGCGAAGTCTGTTGGGGGTTGGGGCTCCCACCACACGTGGACAGAAAACCCGCCGGAGGCCGCGTCACCCTCGGGCCCTCGTGGGTGAGGGGCTCCGTTTCCGGCTGTGGCGCCCTACTCGGGATTTCCACGGCGCCCCGGAGTGCTTAAAAACGCGCAGGGGCGGACACTAGTCCGTTCTCACGACAGTGGAGGAGCCGGTGAGGAGGGGCGCGCCATGCCCAATGTGTTCGCCGGGCTTGTCAACCTGCGCCGTTGGCAGCTCGAACCCTACTTGTTGTTCGGGTCTTATTTCCTGCATATCTCATTTAAATCGGTGCTGTCCTGACCACGTCGTGCCGTGTGCCAAGACAGTCGGTGATCATAGATCAAGAAGGGGGAAAGGCCGCAGTCGTTAAAACTTTGATTCAGCTTTTGCTCAGCCCCCGTACTGCTAACTTGTGAAAGAACCCGTGGTAGCTCTGGGATCTCCATGTTTTGCCTGCCGGAAAAAAAAAAAAAAAAAAAAGCTGTGGGTTCACCATCAGCAGTGTCTGTCGTGAGGGGGAAAAATGTGAGATTTAAAAAGGATGGTTATTGACCCCCAGCTTTTCTAGACAAATAAGCAACACGAACTTTCACGTTGTGTCATCGTGGAAACCAGCAGCCAAAGGGACCGGCAACCCTCCTGTCCAGTGTCAAGCTTTCGGGCTCCCCAAGGTGTGGGGCAGTGGCCAGGGCCACCGCGGGAAGAGCCCCAGGTGGGTGGGCAGGTCATTAGCAAGACTGGCCCTGATCTGGGGGAAATCTGCAAAACAGTGCCTTTATCTGCGGAGAACAATTGATGGGGTTGTCTTTCCTCCCTTTCAGTGCACAAAGAAGACGGCTTTGGAGCAAGAATTTGGACTATGCATTTAAGTTGTGGTGCTTTGCATTGGAAACCCCTGAGCAATTAAAATAAGCATGCCCTATAGTATTTTCTGTCCTTTTCTTATGTATGATTTCTGCAAGTCAAAGGGACTGGATCCTCTTCAGCAGTTTGGAAACTTGTTTTGAAATTGCCACCAAACTGATTTTTTTTCTTTCCTGTGGGCAAAGTTTCCTCCCCGGCTGGGCCACTCCTCCCACTCCCTCAGTGAACTTAGTATATTGACCTCTTTGGGAGACCAAAGGAAGTAAACGGTGCTTGCTGTATACTGCATTTTCCCATGCTGTGGTTTGAACCCTGAGGTTTGAGCTTTTTCTTGATTAAATCTCTTGATACCAAAAAGTGTGTAAAATAAAATATTCTTTAAGTGGAAAGAAAATGCTTTAGCCATTTGGTAGACTAGAGTTTGTCCCTTTAAGCTTTACAGAGCCCCGATTTAAGATGACTTTGAATTCAAGCTAAGATGCATTGGTGAACTGTTTCCCCTGGATACCTGCGGTGTTCTTTGGGTCATTTGATAGGGTAAAACTGGTTGATTTTCATAGGAACTATGTGACTGGAATTTCTCAAAACTGAGCAAATGATAAACTGGTGGAGCTCTTAATATTTGTTTTGAATGACGACTCGAAAGGGCACTTCTTTTCTCACTGAGATTTGGTTTCTGTCCCAACTATTGAAATGTACAGATTGAAAAACACTAAACTTTGCAGGAAACATTTGAAGAGGGAAATGTTAGGACTACTCAGACTAATAACTTTTAACATAGCAGCATGAATTTTTTGAAAATTAGAGAAACTCCTGTTTCAAAAAACTCTAGTATAACTGAAGAAGACAACACCATTCTTTAAAAAGCATCAAACGGACCAAGCAATTCTGTGTAGTTTTAGTCTGATAACTTCAAACTGTTTGCTAATTTAATGAATGGAGAGAAATGTAAGCTTTATAAGCAACTATAAAAATAGCTTTCACCAGATGGCAGCTATAGACTGTTTACCTTTAGGAGGGTGTGTGTATTGTCTAATGTGCTTTATGAAAATACAACCTATGTAAAGACCATTTTAACATAAGGTATTAAAATGAAATATTCCATTTGTTTTACTATAACCTAGCATTTAAATATCCGTGTGACATTTTACGGCATTTTTCTTTGAGGAAACGTGGCCTATTTTGACCTATCTGCAGTTCACTTTTTGTTTTTTCGCCAGTGTTGTCCTGCTTGGTATCCGGGACAGTGTCTAATTCCTGACGAAGAACTTGATACTGACGGTGTGCAGCAGCCAGTCCTCCATAACACTACCTATCCTAAATGCAGGGTAATGCTGAACCTACTGTGCAAGAAATGATTTACTGATGAGGTTTCAAAGAAAACCACATCAATTTGGATGTCTGTTACCTTGAAGTGATCATTTTAAGAGTAGTTGCCTCTTCCCTAGGTATAAAAAGACTATTTTCTTCTTTTGGTGTATTTCATTCTGTGTTGAGCAATCATTTGTGAAATGAAAAAGCAAGAAGCTCCCCCCTCCAATTTAGGATTTATAAATGGGAAGATGGAGGTGAAGACTGGCCTAATTCATAACCCAGTATGCATTATCTCATGCACTGTTGCAAATCTTTCTCAAGTATCTGTGTTCTGTAAGTAGAAATAAAATGTTTAAAACTGGAAATATGAACACTTGTTTTGTTAATTCCATGTTTATGTTCCAAAGGAATACCCAGGATCCCTATACTTAAATAAAATAGAAACCGTTTAAATTATTCTTGTGATTATTGTTTTCTTATAGTGACAACTATAACCCCTAAATAACCTTGAATACCCTGTTGAATTGGGACAATTTATATTCTGTTCCTATTTCACATGTATAAAAATCCTGACATTTCGAGTCAGGTGTGGTGTTACACACGCATAATTCTAGCATAGTAGTGTCAAGCAGAAGGATGTTGGCTTCCAGGCCCCTCTGGGCTATATAGCCTGGGCTACATAGTAAGACCCTGTCTCACAACCAAAAAACAGCATAAGGTTAGGTTTTCACTTCCCCAGCAGCTGGGGTCGGGAGAGTGCTGAACAAATCTCAATAAAATGTTTTTCAGCAATTTGTCCCTCAGCCTAGGGGCCCAAGGCTAGATGCTGAGGACGTCAGGGAAAAATTCAGAAGCAAGAGTTGCTTATGGGGATAGGGAGGCAGGAGTTTGGAGGGAAGAAATAGCATTTGAACACTAGTTTGGGTGTAAAAAAAAAAGCGTTGGGGGGGCAGGAGATTTAGCTCAGTGGTTCCGGCACCTGCCTCGAAAGCACAAGGTCCTGAGTTAGGTCCCTGGTAACCACATACAATGCTGGGCGTGGTGACTCACACCCACCAGCCATCAATACCACATACCACAGGGCATGGTGGCTCACACCTGTAATCCCAGCACTGGGGAGGCAGAGACGGGAGGATTGCTGTGAGTTAGAGGCTTGCCTGGGCTGCATAGTGAGCTCAGGGCCAGCCTGAACTACAAAGCAAGACCCTGTCTCAAAAAAAAAAAGAAAGCGCGGGGGGTGGGACCCCAAGCTGAGGACAAGCTCAAAAGGTGGAAAGAGGGACCCTCTGACATTCAGAAGGGACATTATAGCATTATATGCATATTATTCAGGAGCCCTGAAATGATATTTGGAGCAGACAACTTGGCAACCACTGATTAGAACATTCAGAATCCTGGAATATAGGTGTTATTCCAACATTGGTTGTCATTAATTAACTGTGGTATTAGAGAAGATGAAGACACTTCGGAGAAATTCTTTGAACTTCAGACACTTGATTTCTCATTTTAAATTTAACATCTGTAATCTAACGTAATCTGTAGCTGGCCGTCATTGTATTTATTTGACACGATTATGCCATGATGAAGTATTATAAAATTGCAGCTTGATAGAATATATAGCCATTGGATCTTTAGATTGAGTTTCATTAAAATTTCTCGTGAGTAGACTGATGATATCGTAATTTTTAAGTGGTGAAGGAAATGCTTATCTCGGGAAAATCACTCATCTTTCTCTGATTCCTGTTGTTCATTTACATTAAGAATAGGAGAAGAGCCAGTCAAGGAAGTCTGATTCTTTGATTCTCAACAAGCTAACACTTCTCCTTTGTCTCCCGTAAGAATTTGTATTTTAGTTTTTGCTTTTAAGAACAAAAACCAAGCTAGGTGTGGTAGTGCACTCCCAATACCCTAGGACTAGGGAGGCCGAGGCAGGAGCTAGTAAGTGTAAGGCCAACTTAGGCTACTTAGTAAATTCCAGACCAGCCTGGCCTGCATAGTGAGACACTGGCTGAAAAGAAAAGCAAAAATCCACATTAAAACGAAACCGAGAACAAAGGAGCAGTAGAGACTTATAGTGGTATTATTGAAAAACACCCTGGAAAGGGAAGCTACAAAGTTGGGTATGAGCCAGCTACAATAATAATACCTCCTAGGGCCGGTTCTCAGGACTAAACAAACCAAGAGCCTTCTCACAGAGTTCCTGAACGAATGTTAATTCCCCCCCACCCCAGGTAGCTCCTGTTTTTTTGCTTTTGAGTAGTTGGCTGTTTTTAATATTACAAAATATGTTATTAGAAACGTATAGTGGTTTGTACTGGGATACAAATCAATACAGTTGTCAGAAAATAGATGGGAGATTTGGGGCATCTAAGAAATACTGCATTTCATAAGCATAATCACTAGATCAGGCTTAGGGGTTTATGAACATAGCTATGAATATTTAAACACATAAAATTAAAATGTTATTAAATGCCCATTGTTTATTATCTTACAATAAATACCCTTATTCTTAGATAAAAATAAGTTGGGTACTTAAACCTGTAAACACGATAATTTAATGGTTTACTTTTAATTGGATAAAATTTTTACTTTAGTCAACAACTTGACTCATATATGTCACATTTAGGTGTGAAGGTTGATATTCACATGTAACAAAAAAATACTAAATCTTAAGTCTTAAATTATTCAGTACTCCCTACTACATTTATGTTAGTATTATGCGAGTATGACTGTACAGTCAAGTGGCAGACTTTCTTGTGCGGCTTGGACGCTATGCCTGAAAGAAACTCCCAAGATGTCCGAAAATGTTTTGACCAACGTCACCATTCCTAGTATGTTTACTTGAGATAAAAGGAAAACACCAGTCCTGCTATCTCACAGCCACACTGAATTGTATGTTTTGAAGAGTTCCCTGATTGTTTTATTTTACTAAATAATTAACAGCCTTGGTTCTCTCACTCTCTTCCCCTTCTTTCTTCCATCCCTCCTAAATTTTGAGACTGGTCTTGTTAAGTTGTCCAGGCTGACCTCCATCCAACTCGTGACCTTTCTCCCTCAGCTTCCCAAACAGCTGGAATTCAGGGCCATGCCACCATGTTCTGCTGATCCTTTTGGAAGCTAATGTGGCAGCGTGAGCCCCTCACCCCAGGGTTTAGTGGGGCTGAGGCAGGATATGAATTGGAGGCCAGCCTGGCCCTATGTAGCCAGGCCAAGGTCAGCCTGAACTGCATAAGGAGACCTCGTATTAAATAAACAAACAATTGAGGCTCAGGACTGAAGGAGGTAGTTTGCTATTGAGTGCTTGCCTACTGTGAGTCTGAACTGGATCTCAGCTTTGTAAATAAATTTTTTTACATTTTGGGAAATGTTGTACTAGAGTATCTTGATTTTTTTTCAGTTGTATGTGTATTTATGCAGTAACACTAAACAGAAACACTAAACCACAGCTCTTTCCAGATGAGCTGAGAAATATTCTTTCCTCTTCAGATTTTGGGACTTAGATTCTAAGAGAGGCCAAACTGCTGAATGGTAATAATGGTGGCTGCATGGAGACCTGAGAACTTTTCATTATTCTTTTCTCCACTGCCTTATCACCTTCGTCTGCCTCGTTTTTTCCAGGTCCTCCCATAGTTGTCCTAGTCACTAGACATGGAGCCAGCCAGGTGAAACTTATTTTGAGTCTTGGTTGTTATCGAGTATGAGTGAGGTTATAGGAAATGTTCCATTTCAAGACGGATGAGTCCATCTTGGGCAGCAGGTGGTGCCTTGCCAAGTCCAAAGCATCAGCACAGTCTGTCCTTAGATCCTGAGAGGCGTTCCCGCCCCTGTTAGCCATTGTCATATTTTTCTTAGAAAAAAGTTCTTTAATTTTTCTTGAATCAGGTACTCAGAAACTCTAAAGGTGAAATGATGAAAATGTTGTTGCCAATAATTCCCTTTGTCAATGCCTCCACGTCAACAATAGCTATTTGTGGCACAAATAAACTAATACATTTAATATCATACCAAACTACTATATTAATTTATAATTATATATTATTTATTAATTAATTATAATAAATTGTGATTATTAGTTATAATATTTATCAATTATATATTAATTAACATATTAAACTAATATATTTAACATTTTGATATAAATCCAAGGCATGGAAGTTATTTATAGATGATTCAATAAGAAAAATTCACTAGGGGCCGGAGGGTTAGCCCAGTGGTTCCAGCGCCTGCCTCGCAAGCGTAAGGACCTGAGTTCGATCCCCGGTTACCACATATAATGCTGGGCGTGGTGGCTCACGCCTGTAATCCCAGCACTCGGGAGGCAGAGAGAGGAGGATTGCTGAGTTCGCGGCAGCTTGCCTGGGCACCATAGTGAGCTCAGGGCCAGCCTGAACTACAAAGCGAGACCCTGTCTCCAAAAAAAAAAAAAAATTCACTAATGTCAGTCAGAATGTATACCAAAAAACTACGTTCATAACTTCGCAGCTAATCACCAACAGAATGCGGAATTTGTGGATCTGCTGGTATCATGTCTCTGAAGACCTTACTATCCCTTTACAAAAAGTATTTAGCGACCCTGAGATGTGACATCTATTTTTGTTTTATTGAGACAGGGTCTCACTATGGGGTCCAGGCTGGCCTTGAACTCAGAGTCCTCCTGTCTCAGATTCCCAGTGCTGAGATTACAAATTTGCACCACTATGGCCCTGCTAGATGGTAGTATTTTATTGGCTGCAAGGACAACTGAAAACAGACAGTGTTAAGTTAACTTCTGACCAGTGACATACTAAATGAAGACACTCAGGGCAGCAGTTGGAATCAGTGATTTGAATTGACTCATCAGTCACCAGTATCTAGCTGCCATCATGTTTCACTTTGCTAACAAGCTGATACCCCGCATCTAATGCCAACAAGTAGGTCCTTCAAACAAATGACATGTTTGATAAAGAAGTCTTTTCAGAATCATTATGCTCTTCAGCATTTGTCTTTTCTTCTGGCACAGCATCTGTGCATGTGTTCCATCAGACATTTATTCCTTGATCGTTCCTGAGCCTTCCATGATTTTTGAGTTTGATTTGCTGTTATCTCAGGGATGGCAAATAAAGCCTCTCCCACTGAATGCTGTACTGCTGGAGCATGATCTTTATGTCCAAGGCCCAAGAGAGTGGAAGGAAGCATCCTCACAAGACTCTCTGAAAAGACCATGTTGTAGAAGAAACTCAGTGGGGGAAGGGAACACAGTTCTAATTTAGAAAAAATATTACGGATATCTTTTTTTTTGGCTTTGCTATGGAGTCTCGAAACTATAGAAATTTTACAGTGCTGTAAAGTTTCAGAGCTTTAAGACATCTCTCTGAGTTTGTAAAATGAAAAATATCACATGGTCCAACGGATAAAAATGGATGCACTTCTTTCTTAGTGAGCCCGGCTTAACTGGATAATTTGCTCATATGCATAAATCAGAGGAAATCTTAATGTTTAGTTCACAAGTGACTAGATGGCATGCATCTGGCTCCATTAGATTCCCTGTAATTACATACTGGCTAATTGCATAATACAGCTATTTTAACACTGAAATTTAAGCCCTAATGCTGCTCCTAACAGTGTAATCACTTTGGATAAGTGAATAGTTGGATTGTACTACAGTACTTGAAATCAAAATGTCAGGTACTAGCTATGTCTATATTTTAAGAAGAAAAAAGTTTAGAAGCCCGTTAAATTAAAAGATAAGCCAATATGGTTTTCTACTGGGAAAATATTAAGTTGTAATTGACAAATGTCAAATCTTACCAGGCAATAAATATTTCATGAAATTTCAGCTTGCTTTTAGGTGGTATAAATTGAGCATTCATTCATAATATAAATATGGTAATTAAAATTAAATCATTCTGAAAAGGTAATTGTACACTTATTTTTAATTTGTACTCATTTCTTTTTTATTAATTTTATTGGTACAATTTAGACATACTTACTGATCATATTCATCATAGAGAATTTGTACCTGTACATGATATATATTGAGTCCTCTTTTTTCTCCATTCTGCTCTGCTCGTCATCCCCCCCTTATTTACAAAAGCTATTTCTATTTTTTCCTTCTTTCTCATTTCTTCAAATATATGCCTCTCAGCATTTTTTGATAGCATGGCAGAGAGTCCATTCTGTAGTCTGCACAAACTCAAATTTATCTGGTACATATGTGGGGTTCAATAAAGGACCTATGGCTGTGTATGCACATATACTTCGGTTTACAATTCTTTTTAACTCTTATTAGTACATGTTTGCAGTACACAGGGATTACAGTCCTGTAGGGGATTAGTACAGGCACATGAACAGTATGTGTCAAGTAATGTGGTCTTCAAAATTGAAGTTTCAGGTGTTATTAGGAAAGAGGACTTAGCTGAAGCGGACAATAGAGCCCCAAATATAGTAGCTCTGATAAGTGTACAGAGTGATTCCAATACTAATGTCTGATTTTTGATGCGTTGTTTAGAATGGAACAAGTGGAAATTTTCATTGATACTCAACAGGTTTGTGGTATGTAGACCCTTTTGTCTTTTCTTGTGTTATTAATGTTTCCTCTTCTCGAGTGGTTAATTTCAGGGCGGAGTCCAAGGACCATGGCAGGAACTTCTTTAATTTAACTCTGCAAGAATGTTCTCAGGCAGGGCTTTCACTACATTCTCACTTGGTATCAGTAGACATCCCAAAACTTAGAGGGCAGTTAGAGTCTAACAGAAGTCAAAAGGTCAGTCATGTCAGGAAACATTCAGTATGAAGTAACTGTGTATGTTAAAACAGGCTAATTCACTAAATCAGTTGGATTTCTGCCATTATATGGAGAAAGCAGCATTTCTGGACACTAATTTTTAACTGTGATAAAATATACATGGTGTAAAATGGGTTGTTTATGCATTGAGTTTATTGGTACGTCTAGGTATACATTATGATCACTTTCAACATTGGGAATTTGTACTTGTACGTGATGTATCTCAGTTCTTGTAACCATCTGTAAGGGTAGAGTCTGAAATCTCAAGTACATTTATTGTAGTGCAGCAATTGCCACTATCCATTGCCAGAACTTACTCAGTTTGTAAAACTAAAACTCATTACGGGGGAATTCTTCCATCCTTACTTCCTTCTGTTTTCTGTCTGTGAATGTGACTACTCTAGGGACCTCATAGAAGTGGCTTCTTATAGCATTCATCTTTCTATAACTGGCTGGTTTCATTCAGCATGATGTCCCAAGTAGTGTTTCATCCATGCTGTAACATGTGTCAGAGTTTCCTTGCTCTTTAAGGTTGAATAATATTCTATTATATGAACATAGTATATTTTTCATCAGATCGCTATTGGTGGACACTTGGGAGACAACAACATTTGTATCGAGGAAGTGAAGCAAAGTACAGAAATTATACAAATAGCTAGGTGTTAAGAAATTGTGAATGGGGAGAGAAGAAATAAGAATAGAGATGTGCCATGTACAGGAACCTAGTAACCTCAATTCATGCACACAGTCTAGGTCATATCATGAGCTAAGACAAATTATATCAACAGGAATGAAAAATGGGACAGGAGAACTGCAAGAGGGAAGGAAGTGAGAGGAAAGGCGAAGGAGATTAAAGACTAAAAGAAACATGCTGCATATGTACATGTAACCATTCCCCAGGATAACTGCAAATTATATCAACTACAGGCATGTACAAATAAAATTTAATTTTTTTTATAAAAAGCATAAATCTGGAGCTGATATGCTGGTGCATGCCTGAAATTCCAGCACTTGGGAGGCTGAGGCAGGAGAATTGCCATGAATTCAAGGTCAGCTACATAATGAGTTCAAAGCTAGTCTCCACTACACAGCAAGACCCTGTTTTAAAAAAGCGAAAAAGAAAGAAGGAATTGTGTACCTACTGTGTGCTAAGCTTAACATAATTTCCACTAATAAATAAATGTTCAAAGAGTGAATATCTTAAAGTTTGTTTCTGTGAAATATACTCTGTAACTTAATTGCCATTTTCCTTTTGCTTTTTAGATATTTTCACAGAATCTGACCATCACAGGTTAGTCTATTGAGTAGGCCATATGTCACCGCCATCAAACTTCCCAAAAACAAGGCCGGGAGATCTTCCCTTTAGCCAATTTTTCCAGGTGTATATATTTGCTATGTTGTTGCTATTGGAGTTTTTTGTTTTTGGTTTTCCTGGAACTGAGGACTAAACCTAGAGCCTTGCTGCTGAGATATATCTGCAGGGTTTTTGGGTTTTCTTGTTTTTTTTCTATTTTTTATTTTGAGACTGGACTGGGTCTCCTTAAATTGCCCAAGCTGGGCTTGAACTTGAGACTGTTCTGCCTCAGCCTCCCAGAGTGCCGGGATCACAGATGTGTGTCACTGTAGTTGACACAACTATTTCATAGAACATGACAAACATTTCCAGGTATGGCACACATCTATAATCTCAGCACTTGGGGAGGCTAAGGCAAGATGATAAGCAGTTCAAGGTCAATTTGGCTATAAAGTGAGTCAGAGTTTGACCTGACCTACATACCAAGACTCTGCCCTCTTCCCAAAAAGCAAGACAAAAAGCAAAACTCATACACTGAGCTATAATGCCACATGCCTGTCATTCCCTGTACCGTGGGAAGCTGAGGCAGGATGATTGGAAATTCCAGTTTAGCCTCAGTAAATTAGCAATTTAGTGAGATTCTGTCTCAAAATAAAAAATAACAATAAAACAGGTCTAGCTCAGTATCACAGCCCTGTATTCAGTAACCATTATCACTACCAGAAAAAATAACTCACAAGGCTCTTTGTTATCTATGTATCTACATGTTTACCAGTTACGTCTTAAGACTCAATATATCAAAGTGGTCTGCTTAACCAACAAACTCCAAAATGACTGTTATGAGGCGATCCTTTTTGCACTGAAGACAGTGTCTCCCTTCTAAGAACTCTTAAGGTTCCCACTATCACCTGCAGAGACACGGAGATGTAGACCTGGGCAAAAGTTGGCATCTGCAAGGAGGAGGTAGAGCCTCAAGGTGGGTTTGTTTGATTTAACATTTAACTCCAATATAAAGCCCAATCCTTCTTGTATTTCTGACAACTTCCTCTTCATTATGCTAAAAGTTCTCCTCCAGGTTTCTGCAGCTTTCTGTCTTAAGGATCATGACATATTAAAAATGCTAACATTATAAATACTATACTGCTTTGAGAAATTTTTTTAGCATTTCCTGAATTGGAAAATAATCCTCTTGCTTTTTCTGTAATGAGTAAGAATAACAATTCTTTCTCCTTCCCTGTGCTTCTATTAGACACTACAACAGTGGCAATTGGAAAGAAAAGGCAATTTGACAGTTAACTTTTAACATTCTGTGTAATAAAGGATTGTTTTTCCATTATATTAAAGAAAATACCTGTTTGAACGCAACAAATAGAGAACCTACCTTCATTCCTGTGCATTTTCTAAGCAACAGGGTGCTTTCTGCTGAGTCTTTTCAAATACAGGCACTTCCAATAATAAAGAGCTATGTTCCCAAATTGCCTTTATCCATTGGAGCTCACTTTAAACTCACCATTTATTTCTCCACACAAGTCAGTGATAGGTTAGGGCTCCTGGATTAACTTCATGGAAAGTTTGTTTTATTCTTCTGTATCTTAAATTTTGCTCAAAATGTAGTGTTATGTATGTCAGATGTTAGTGACATAATAAAGTGTTTGCTGACCCCCATACAGAGGCCAAAGGCACACCTGGGCTGTGTCCTTCCTTGGCTGCCCAAACAAAATGGGCTTAGTCATGAGGAAAAGACAGAAAGAGAGACAGAGAGAGAGAGAGAGACAGAGAGAGAGAGAGAGAGAGAGAGAGAGAGAGAGAGAGAGAGAGAGAAAGAGAGAGAGAGAGAGAGAGAGAGATCATTCTTCACTCTTCTGGTTCTGTCTGGCCCTTTCCTAATCTCTGAAGTCATGGTATGGGGGCTGGGGAGGTAACTCAGTGGTAGCATAAGTACTAAGCACAAATGAGGCTCTGAGTTCAGTTACTCTGTACTAGAAAATAAAATAATAATGTACCTAGAACTTCTTTATTTTCTGTACTGGTGATTGAATTCCAGGCCTCACTCACACCAGGCAAGCACTCTGTCACTAAACTACATCTGCAGCCCTCCCTACTCTCTCTCTCTCTCTCTCTCTTTCTCTCTTGCTTAGTAGTTCAGGCTGGCCCTGAGCTCACTATGGAGCCCAGGCAAACCTCGAACTGAGCAATCCTCCTGCCTCTGCCTCCTGAGGGCTGGGATGACAGGCGTGAGCCACCACACCCGGCACTGTGGTGTGTGGTACTGATTGTTGCTGGGCGTGAGTCACCATGCCCGGTATTGCTGTATGTTGTACCGGGGATCAAACCAGGGACCTTGCGCTTGCTAAGCAGGTGCTGGAACCACTGAGCTAAATCTCCAGCCCCTCTCTTTCTTGAGACAGTTCCACTAAATCGCAGAGTATAGCCTCAAACTTGCAATCATCCCACCTCAGCCTCCCACGAGTAGCTTGAATTACAGGTGCGTGCCACCACACCTGGCCAGAAATGAGTGGAGAAAGGGAATATATTGGCATTTTGTTGTTATTTGTAAAACACTGTCTGGGGGAGGATGGAGCTCTGTGGTGAGATCTTGCCTAGGGTGAGTAAGCCCTTGGTTCCATCCCCAGCACACACAAAAAAGGAAAAGAAGGGTCAGATATTTAATTCAGTGGTTCTGGAGTCGGCCTTTCAAGGGCAAGCTCTCGAGTTCTATCCCTGATAACCACATACCACAGTGCCGAGTGTGGTGACTCATGCCTGTAATGCCAGCACTCGGGAGGCAGAGGCAGGAAGACTGCTGTGAATTTGAGGCCAGTCTGGGCTACATAGTGAGTTAGGAGCCAGGCTGAAGTACAAAGGGAGGCCCTGTCAAAAAAAAAAAAAAAAAAAAAAAAAAAAAAAAAAAAAAAAAAAAAAAAAAAAAAAAAAAA
>PVIC010027692.1:0-23630 GCA_004025085.1 Thryonomys swinderianus
AAGAAAGAAAAATACATGAACAATTTTCTATACTGTAGAAAAATTTGGGGCTATTTATAAGAACACCCCACTGAATCACAACATTCAAATGCTCAATGTTTGGTTGCAAAAATGATCAATTACCTGACGCTTCTACTTCATTCTGACTGCACGATAAGTCATCCAAACACAGGTCAACCAGAAGGATTTGTCCAATATCAGTTACCACAGCTGCCACACCAAAAAACCATCGCAAGCTTGGGTGTAAATGTTGAGTGCTTGCACTGGCTCCTCCATGATTAATTAAAGGTTCAATAGCTGTTACCTAGAAAGCAGAATATATGATTACCAAGTGAGAAAACGCCAACTACAGCACATAGAAAAACTTAAAGCAGTTTCAACAATGAAATGCTCAGATATATTAGGAATTATACTATTACTTAATATATTAAAAAAGCAATTGAATAACTGATGTTTATTAGGAGCTTATAAGGTACCAGTTACTGTGATAATGGCTCATTTAACCTTCAGAATAATCCTAACATTGGACTTTAGTAATTACTTTTGTTTCAAGATGAAATAATCAGAGATTTGGAATATCAGCCAACTTATTAAAACTGTAAAATCATTAACCAGTAAACTCAAAGAAATTGTTTTACTTTACAGCACCAAACCATGAATCACTCAAGGATTATATTGCCTAAGAATAAAAACAAGTCATTCCAGAAAAATTTACTGTCTACTCTTTAAACAAAACAACAAAGGGCCGGAGATTTAGCTCAGTGGTTCCAACACCTGCCTAGCAAGCCCAACGGCCCTGTTTGATCCCTGGTAACCACATACAACAATACTGGGCATGGTAACTCACGCCCACTGGCAATCAGCACCACGTACCACAGTGCCAGCTGTGCTGGCTCACACCTGTAACCCCAGCACTCGGGAGGCAGAGGCAGGAGGATCGCTGAGTTCCAAGATTGCCTGGGCTACATAGTAAGCTCATGGACAGCCAGAACTACAAATTGAGTCCCTGTCTCAAAATCAACAACAGGGCCAGAGATTTAGCTCAGTGGTTCCAGCGCCTGCCTCGCAAGCGCAAGGTCCTGAATTTGATTCCTGGTAACCACATACATTGCTGGGTGTGGTGACTCACACCCACCAGCAATCAACACCACATACCACAGTGCCAGGCAGGGTGGCTCACGCCTGTAATCTCAGCACTTGGGAGGCAGAGGCAGGAGGATTGCTGAGTTCCAGGCTTGCCTGGGCTACGTAGTGAACTGAGGGCCAGCCTGCACTACAAAGCAAGACCCTGTCAAAAAAAAACAACATCCCATACACCTAAGATATTTAGGTCCTAAATTCTAATGGACTTCATACAAAACTTTGGCAGACACTGAATAATTGGCATTGAAGACTAGAATTAAAGAAAATTATACTGTAGCTATTTTATGCAGTTATATTTTTTCCTTTAATCTAAGAAGTCAAAATTTAAATGGCTATACTTAATTATCCATATTTTATATTTAGCTTTCCTTCTCTATTTCCTATTAATTTACAAAAACAAAATATAACATGAATGTTCACTGATTTCTGCTGTAATACTTAGGATTGTCCAACAAAAAGGAAATGTGGCATCAGTGGTTATGTGTAAGACAAGATTAAAGGTTTCTTTAAGGCTATTATTTATTTTTATAGACAAAAGCCCAGCTCTTTGTATCCTAGTACACAAAACATTACACAATATTACTAATTCTGAAACCTGTAATTTCATGGGTTTTCTTCTTCTATTGTAATAATTATATAAAATAAAGTAAATCTGTTTAATTCCCCAGTGAGAAATATAAAATTGTTTGCATTCTGTATAGAAATACATACATACATACATATATATATATGTGTGTGTGTGTGTGATTTATTTATTTAATTTCTTTGAGACAGGGTCTTGCTTTGTAGTTCAGGCTGGCCCTGAGCTCACTATGTAGCCCAAGCCTCGAACTCAGCAATCCTCCTGCCTCTGCCTCCCAAGTGCTGGGATTATAGGCATGAGCCACCACACCTGGCCTTTATAAAAATATTTTATGAAGTGAGTATTAACACTACCTAATTTTCTAGAAGAGGCAATGTAAAACATTCAGGAGAATATATTATGCCCTTAGCCAAAACCTAGTTGGTTGAACTTCCTCTGATGGTATCTACCACAAATCCAGCAATCCTTTCTATTTCCTCTTTTTATCACCCATTCACTTTAACTCTTGTTGGTTCTTA
Source organism: Thryonomys swinderianus (assembly GCA_004025085.1). Lineage (NCBI taxonomy): Eukaryota > Metazoa > Chordata > Mammalia > Rodentia > Thryonomyidae > Thryonomys > Thryonomys swinderianus. The sequence continues at coordinate 2,245 of PVIC010027692.1, forward strand.
ACAGTTATTCCCTGTGGTAGGGGAATGAAAAGGACTTTACAATGAGCTACAACCCTAGCCCCGCCCTGCTTGCTAGATAGGGTCTCATCAAGTCACCTAAACTGGACTCAAACTCTAATTCTCCTGCTTCTGCTTCCCAAAGTGCTGGAATTGTAGCCACCATGTTCAACTTAGTTTCTCCTGTTTAAAAGCTTCTGTTGGGAAGTTATCTTTTTAAGTTTTGAATTTGTTTCTTCCCCTCCATTTATACTGTCACTTTCTTTGTTCAATTTACATTATTTACTGTAAATACAACTACTCCCTTGCTTCCTTTTTTTTTTTTTGGAGACAGGGTCTCACTTTGTAGTTCAGGCTGGCCCTGAGCTCACTATGGAGCCCAGACAAGCCTCGAACTCAGCAATCCTCCTGTCTCTGCCTCCCGAGTGCTGGGATGACAGGCGCGAGCCACCACACCTGGCCCTTGCTTCCTTTTTTAATCTTTTCTTTCTTACTTCTTGACTCAATCCAAGAGGGTTTTTACTTTAGAGTTCTGCTTAAAATTTAATATTATCAGACTTTAGGGGAGGCCCCTAATTAAAAACAAGGCCATTCACAATCTAAATTCTCAGTATTTAGCTCTCATTTCCTCCTCCCTTTCGCCCCCAGCCATTCTAAATTAAGTCTAGTTTCCCAAATGCTCCTGGTACTGTTACTTTTTCCATTTTTCTTTGCTTGAAATATCCAACCCTTTTGAGTATAAATTATTCAGATGCTCTCCACTTTCCAAGTGCTTTAACTCAACTAAGTATTTTATAATCTTCAACTAGACTATAATTTTATAGTGTTGTGAAAGCTGGACCAATTTCTATTAACTTATCCCCAGAATCAGCACATAGCCTGATTTATATTATAGTAAGCACTCAATAAACAAATGCAATTCTGTCTCTAAAACATTTCCTACTCTAGTGTGCTCATCACCATTTAGGGGAAATTGACACCAGATTACAAACTACTTTGGTTCCCTACATTATCTCACTCAGTTCCTCAATGACTCAGTAAGCTCCTTTTAATAATTCTGTTCTCTGGGCCAGAGGGTTAGCTCAGTGGTTCCGGCGCCTGCCTCGCAAGTGCAAGGACCTGAGTTCGATCCCCAGTAACCACATAGAATGCTGGGCGTGGAGACACGCCCACCAACAATCAACACCGCATACTACAATGTCGGACGTGGTGGCTCACACCTGTAATCCCAGCACTCAGGAGGCAGAGGCAGGAGGATTGCTGAGTTCAAGGCTTGCCTGGGCTCCACAGTGAGCTCAGGGCCAGCCTGAACTACAAAGTGAGACCTTGTCTCAAAAAAAAAAAAAAAATCTGTTGTTTCCATTACGTATTATACTATACATAATTATGATACAAATTAACAAACATATGTACACATTATATGTGTGCATATAATACCTTTACATACCATGTATTAAAAGAGAATTCCACTCATAATTTGTTCAGTTTCGGGTTTTTGCAGGGGAGGGTTTCAGATGGGCTTAAACTATGTTGTCAACTCATGATCCTCCTACCTCAAGTCTCCCAAGCTGCTGTACCTTGGCACCTAACTCTCTTATATGATTTAATATTTGTGTTGTGTATGTTTGTAAGTATACACTTTTTTTCTAACCCCATATACACAGAAAAGCAGCAATAAATCCACTGAAGAAACAACCTAGAATTTAAAATTATTACTGGTTAAAATGTCTGGCATAAGGGCTGGGGATTTAGCTCAAGTGGTACCGCATCTAACTTGGATGCCCAAGGGCCCAAGTTCAATCCCGGGTACAACAACAACAAAAGAAAATTTGGGCCAGATATTTAGGTCAGTGGTTCCAGTGTCTACCTCGCATGCGCAAGGGCCTGAGTTCTATCCCTGGTAACCACATACAATGCTGGGCATGGTGACTCACACCCACCAGCATCTTACCACATACCACAAATGCTGGGCATGGTGGCTCATGCCTGTGGTCCCAGTACTCGGGAGGCAGAGGCAGGAAGACTGCTGAGTTCGAGGCTTGCCTGGGCTACACAGTGAGCTCAGGGCCAGCCTGAACTACAAAGCGAGACCCTGTCTCCAAAAAGAAAAGAAAAATGACATTCTAAAACCTTATAGTAACATATTTTTAGTAAGCTGAATGTCTTCATGGAATACAAGGAAAAGAACGAGACTCAGATACACTTTAACAGCAGGACATTGGATGTTATTTATTACTATTTTTCTGTGACATTTTCTAGCAAAGAACAATAAAGTTATATCTCATGTTTTTTTAAAACATCTTTAACTTTATGAAAAATAACACACATATAGAGATTAATCTAAATGCTGAGTTCAATGAATTTTCAAGTAACTACACCCCTGGTAAATCTTTTGTAAGAAGAATATCCAAATATCTTAAACAGTACCTACCCTTCCAGGAAGAACTACTGCTTTAACCACTCTTGATATACCCAGGTCATAAAGACAGAGAACACTCCCTTCGGCTTCTTCCAATCCTATTAACAATCCAGTTCTCTTCTGCCAAGAGAATTCTTTCACTGCTAGGACTACAGGAGGCTGTTCATTTAATCCACTGAATCTATATGCAGACAACCGTTCTCCTGTTATGGAGTTCACGACCTCAAGCTGTGGACCACAAGCCAAGCAAGCAAGTCCATTCTTTCCTAGGGAGAGGGGGGGAAAAAAGATATAATGTATATACATAGCAAGTAAACAGCAGTTAGTGTTTCCACATATATAAACATATAATACATAGCTCATTAAAGCAGAACTTTACCTATCACTCCCTCAATCTGAAATCTAAGCACTTACTGAACAGCTTGGTCTTCAGATTAATAAACTGGGCAACTACAACTATGATAATAATAATCATTCAGTAAAAGTACCCTACTATATGCTTAACACATTGTTTCATTTATTCCTTATCATGGTTCAATAGAGGCAACTGAATTCAACTTGTCCAAAGTAACAGTTACAAAATAACACAGTATTGAAATAGACATCTATCTTAATTACAAATCTCACACTTTAACCACCATACTACACATTGACTCGTAGGCATGAAGGTGCCCACCTGTAATCCCAGCATTTAGGAGGCCGAGGCAAGAGGATTTACAAGTTTGAACCCAGACTAGGCAATTTACAACTCCATGAGACCCTGTCAGAGTAAAATATTAAAAAGGACTGAGGATATAGCTTAGTATAAAACCCTGGGTTCAATTTAAGATCATGTTAGGAGTAATGAAATTAGGAAACAAGACTTCTTTTTTTAATTCAGAGCCCTAAAATCAGATTTTTTTTTTTGAGACAGGGTCTTGCTTTGTAGTTCACGCTGGCCCTGATCTCACTATGTAGCCCAGGCAAGCCTCGAACTCAGCAATCTACCTGTCTCTGCCTCCCAGTGCTGGGATGACAGGTGTGAGCCACCACGCCCGGGCACTATGGTATGTGGTATTGATGGCTGGTGGGCATGAGTTGCCACGACCAGCATTCTATGTGGTCACCGGTATCAAACTCAGGACCTTGCGCTTGTGAGGCAGGTGCTAGAACCACTGAGCCACATCTCCGGCACTGAAATCAGAATTTTTAAAATTCATAAAATTGTTAAGGCCTTAATCTAAATTCATCACTTGGTAAAACATTAATTATAATAAAAAAATTAGAGGTGTATTATCTCTATTTTCCAAATACAGATATTCAATATTAAAGGACACATAAAAATATTTTAATAATAAAGAAAAGTTAACAATAATCCTCCAGAGATTCATGGATAATGTGTTCCAGCATATGTAGGTGCTATGTAAGTTAACTGTATGTCATTAGGCCATCCTACACAGATTCTATTTTTTCTTTCACATTAAAGAAACAATATAAACATATTTATCTTCCAAAACAATCTAATTAATAAATTTTCTGCAACATTATTTTACCTGCAGCAAATTTCCCCCGAAGTACAGATTCTAAGGTTATTTCATCTTCTCCAAGAGCTTGAATAGTCACTTGTGGGAAATGCAGGAAATCACTAGTCACTTGAGCTATTAAGTCTCGCATACTTCCACTGTAATTATTTTTAAAAGATAACATTATTATGTTATATTCAAATTGCTGTAGCATACATTTTATTATTTCCAGCCTGAAACATAAGGAGAAAGTGAGCCACCACATAAAAATAAAACTAAAATATGGCAATAAAATACATTTTTAACTATAGTAGATCCAAAATATTCTCCCCTAAGAAAACTTATTCCCTAAAAAAATATTTCTCATTCTTAGTAAAATAAAGATTAAGCCAGATGTCTTAATAATATACTTTATTTTCTAGATTCTTTGAAAACTATTCAATGTAACTCATTCCACTGCCTAACCAACATTCAGAAACAATGGAGTTTCTTCAGTAAAAAGAAACTCCACGAAAAATGCCCAAACCCAGAGAAATCTTAAAAATTGAGTTTTATATCTCTTACTGGGTAAAAAGAACTCATTCTCAAAATATGAAAACTAGATTCTCTAAATGACCTGTCTCTACTGTAAACAATCGAAATAGAAAAATAGCTTTTTGAGTGAATTGGCAAAGCATAAAGTAAAGAAAAGTTAGGAATTTTGGGAGACATATAAGCTGCTTTGGTTTTGAGGGTTAACTACCAGATCTAATCCTAGTGACCTTGATCTTGTTTGCAGCATTCTAGAATTCTACCAAGGCAGAAGATAAAGTTTAGGACTAACAGAGCTAATGCAAAATAAGAACTTCCCTCACTCCCATTAAATTTTGCGGCGCCATAGTTATCACCATATGCATGACAGAAAAAGAAAATTGCCTTTGCATAAATTTATGACCAGAATCCAAGCTATTATCTGAAAACCCACAGGTGAAGAATTTATTATGAAGTAATAATGTCTCACAAGTTGGTAAGACTTCAAACAAGCAAATACCCTCTGGAATTTCAAGGAATTCTCAAGGATGAAGTTCCAGAGAAAATAAGTTCACAATCAAAGCAATATGATGAATAGCCAAAATAATCAGACTACTAAAGTCTTCAGATACTGAAATTATCACTGAATAGAAAATGCCTAACATATTTATGGAAATCAAAAATTAACTTGATGGGGCTAAAGATTTAGCTCAGTGGTTCCAGTGCCTGCCTCACAAGCACAAGGTTCTGAGTTCAATCCCAGGTAACCACATACAATGCTGAGTGTGGTGACTCACACCCACCAGCAATCAATACCACATACTACAGTGCCAGGTGTGGTGGCTCATGCCTGTCATCCCAGCACTTGGAAGGCAGAGGAAGGAAGATTGCTGAGTTTGAGGCTTGCCTGGGCTACATAGTGAGCTGAGGGCCAGCCTGAACTATACAAAACGAGACCCTGCCTCAAAAAATAAATAAATAAATAAATAAATAAATAAATAAATAAATAAATAAATAAATGAATAAATAAATAAATAAATAAGCAAGTAAGTAAGTAAATAAATAAATAAAATTAACTTGATGAGGAAAAAAACGTTCTAAGAAAAATAATCCAGTAGAGTAAAACAAAAACAAAATCCTCTAGAAATCATAAAGACTGCAATCCCAGTACTTGGAAGACTGAGGCACGAGCACCCGTGTCTGAAGCTGCTGCCTCAGGGCTACAAAGTGAGTTCAAGGCCACCCTGAACTATACAGTGAGACTTATTTCAAAAACAAAAAAACCCCAAACAAACAAAAGTAAAATTTCAACTTCAATGAAAAACTCAATAGTGGAATAATAGTGGATTAATTATATACAACAATATAAAAAAGCATCAGAATATTAGAGAAAACATGTGGAATAGCTACATTTATAAAACATTACAAAGATATACGCATTGCCTAATAATGTATTGCCTAGGGAAGCAAATATGACAAAAATATCCTTAAAAACAGTACAAATAAACACATGCTACAGTAGTTACCTCTGAAAGGAAGGAGATGAACACACAGACTCCCAGGTAATGACAGTGCATCCCTAATCTGAAAATCTACACTCCTCTGTGGGAAGCAGACCCTGCTGGAGGAAACTCTTCAGGCCTGGAGATCTGCACTGGGTGCTGCACCAACTAGCAGTTGCCGAGATCTGCACTCTACCAAACAGTGCTGCCCAGCTCCCAAGATGCTCTGTGACCTCTGGATCGCTGCATTGGGATGCCTGACTGGGAAGCTAAACAACCTCTGACTTGGCCCCCTGACTACTGTTCCTCAAGTTGGCAACTTGTTTTCCTTCCCGTTCCTGTGTAGGTTAGGACCAAATTCTAATAGAGTTAATTGTGTGATAGTTGACATCCTTCTCCTATTTGTGTACTGATTTCCCAAATGCTTTGTTCCTATTTTTCTTCCCCTATAAGATAAAATGTTGGCCCTCTGAAAAAGTATAAATACAACCTGCTCAATAAACGGGTGCCTGCTCAGTATTGACGAGAGGTCCTCCCGAGCCCATTTTCCTGTCTTCTTCTCTTTTCTTAATCTGTGCCCCTCGACTTCATGACCCCGCTGTTTTGTCCGCCTGGCTCCGGCAATCCTCCAAAATCCACACTTTGCATGACATGACATCATAAATGGAAAATTTCACACTAGACCTTAAGTGACAGGTCAGTTAACACAAGACTGCTGGGGATTTAGCTCAAGTGCTACCATGCCTATCTTGAAAACACAAGGGCCCAAGTTCGATCCCCAGTACCATAGAACAAAACAAAAAAATATCATATACCTTACAAAAAGAAAAAAAATCTTCCAGAGCCATTCACCAAATAAGTACTTTAGACCTTTAAGTTGTTTTTTTTTTTTGAAAGGGTTTGACTACGTAGTTTAGGGGCATCAAGTGATCCTGCTTTAGCCTTCCAAATGCTACAATTACAGCCCTGCTGACACTATATCTTAATGTCTAAAAAGGGGAGGAAGGAAAAAAAGAGAAAAACTCGGATAGTTTAAACAGTAAATTGGGACAAGTGCCTAAAAAAACATTCAAAATGTAGCGATGAGACAAACACATAAATAAGTTACAGGCAATAGGGACCTAACACGTCCAATCACAATTCCCCTGAAATAGTAATGAAGAAACAGTATTCTAAGACATATTTCTCAGATTTAAGGAGACTCACTGATGCCTTAAAATCAAGAAATCCAGCAAATTCAAAGCAGCACACATAGAAAGAAAACTTTCCACAATGACAGAAACCCGAATGAAGTCTGCGGTATTGTCAAAATTCAAGGCAAAAAATATCAATGAAAAGTAAAATCCATTACCTTCCAAAACAAAGATCTCTCTATTTACATGGGGGTCCCAGGCTCAAGCCTTAGTTAACAAGTTGATCATATTTCTTCTAAACTATTTCAGTACCAAAGAAATTTTAAATGGGAAAAGGACAGAAACTACTATTACATTGCTTTCCCTCTCTCTAATGACCTTATTTCTACAACCTCAATGAGAAACAGCTTATAGCAAACTAAAGTTTATGTATTTTCTTCTATTAAACTTTAAAAAAGTCATTTCTCCAGGGTGAACACCCAAGAGAATTTCTTGTAGAAGCTTTCTCCAAAGCATATTCAAAGGAATATTAAATGAGCATTTAGCAATAAAGTTCCATAATCACTTCAATGGAAATCAATCCTTGAATACAATCCCCGGTCCTGCAACGTACCCAAGTAGCCACAGAATTCTAAAAACTTCTCCAAGAAAATTATAAAGTTTACTTAAAAGAATAATGTACAAGTAAGCAATTTTTTAGCGGGCGTGGTGGCTCACACCTGTAATCCCAGCACTCAGGAGGCAGAGGCAGGAGGATTGCTGAGTTAGAGGCTTGCCTGGGCTCCATAGTGAGCTCAGGGCCAGCCTGAACTACAAAGTGAGACCCTGTCTCAAAAAATAAATAAATAGGGCTGGAGATTTAGCTCAGTGGTTCTGGTGCCTGCCTTGCAAGCACAAGGTCCCAAGTTCAAGGTTCCAAGTTCGATCCCCAGTAACCACATACAATTGCGTGGTGACTCACACCCACCAGCAATCAATACCACAGTGCCAGGCGCGGTGGCTCATGCCTGTAATCCCAGCACTTAGGAGGCAGAGACAGGAGGATTGCTGAGTTCGAGGCTTGCCTCTGAGCTACATAGTAAGCTCAGGACCAGCTTGAACTACAAAGCGAGATCCTGTCTCAAAAAACTGAATGAATGAATAAAACAGCTTTCTCAAAAGGGAAAGGAGATCAAGAGATGGAGGGGGGAAAATGCAATTAGGATGTATTCTCTACACCCACCAACTCCACACAAGTAATTTAAACATTATACCTTGCAAATATGTACCCAAAAAAGGGGGGTGGTCAACAGATGGATGGAGGTAGGAGGGAGGGAAGGGGAAAGGGATGAAAAAAAGGAATCAATAGGTATTATGTACATCATGTACCAACTCCCCACAAGGAATATACATAATCTGAAAAAATATAGACTAAATGTTCTATTTCTTTGGCTGGCTGAGTGGGTCACTTATGTTCTATCAATACAAAAGAAAGAACGTGAAAGTATGCAAAATAAAGTTAATAATTTCTAAAAGAAAATTACATTCTCTACTCCATATATACCATTCTACATGAAAAGCCAAAATATATGAAGCACAGTGCTAAACAGTGAAAAACGAGGAGCACGGAACTCTAATCCCTGAGAAAACAGGAGTGGACCTCTAGGACTGACCCAGCTCACTATATAAAATCAAGAAATCCATGGAACATCACCATACGCATGACAGGATACAGAAAACAGAGGAATCCAGAGACCGAAGGACTCTCTCTGACTGAAGACCAGAGTAGAGATTTCTACAAAACCCTGTCTCAAAAAACTAAGAAGAGGCCAGAGATTTAGCTCAGTGGTTCCAGTGTCTGCCTCGCAAGCGCAAGGTCCCAAGTTAGATCTTGGCCACCACGCACCACAATCCCAGGTGTGGTGTCTCACGTCTGTAGTCCCAAAACTCAGGAGGCAGAGGCAGTACAATTGCTGTGAGTTTGAGCCTAGCCTGAGGTACACACCGAGTTCAGTGCCAGCCCAAACTACAAAGCAAGACTCTTCTCAAAAACTAAAAAAAAAAAAAAACTTAAAAAGAAACCAAAACATTTTATGTATGACAAACAAAATGTTTCAGCAATGCAAGGTAGTGCAGGTTTGTAATCCCAGCTATCAAGAGGCTGAGGCATGGGCCGAAGGGTTAGCTCAGTGGTTCTGGCGCCTGCCTCACAAGCGCGAGGACCTGAGTTCGATCCCGGTAACCACGCATAATGCTGGGCGTGGAGACACGCCCACCAACAATCAACACCGCATACCACAATGCGGGGCGTGGTGGCTCACGCCTGTAATCCCAGCACTCGGGAGGCAGAGGCAGGAGGATTGCTGAGTTCGCGGCGGCTTGCCTGGGCACCATAGTGAGCTCAGGGCCAGCCTGAACTACAAAGAGAGACCCTGTCTCCAAAAAGCAAAAAAAAAAAAGAGGCTGAGGCAGCTCATGTTCCAATCTAGCTTTGGAAACAATGAGACTCGATCTTCAAATACAATTTATTTAAAAAACTGGGAATGTAACTCATGGGTAAAGCACTTTCCCAGCACACACAGTGCCCTGGGTCTGATCCCTAGAACCAACAAAGAAATCTCTCTTTCCCTCACTAACTGAAAATAAAAGAACCAGAATTTGAGGGAGAGTAGTTTTATCTTTTGATGAAATAAGATCAACAGATAAATACTTAGTGCATTGATCTATTGGAAATGGATCTAAATATTTATGGACCATGCACTATACCAATTTTTACATTCCAAGTGTCAAAGTTTCAAAACACTCTTTTGACTCTGGCCTTTTCTATGGCCCAGATTATTTTCCCAGAAGATAAAGCATGTAAACAAGCCAGTGCTACCCTTAGAAAAGTAAAAATTGAAGACTGCAGAACTTTGGACTCTTAAAGGTGTTCCAACTTTAATGATTCCTTCTACCTCCTATATTCTACAGACAAATTACTTTAAGAAAACAACTTCAAAAAAACTTTCCTAGAATTAGGAAAACAATTTTAATTCAACTGTAATTTAATTAGCTTTGGGTTCTACCCAGCCCCCCAAAAGTGTTCCTTTAGTGACACTGGGATTGGAACAGGGTTCTCAACCTTCCCAAAACATCAAATCCTGTTTCAAATGGAGAATTTTTTCCTTAAAGCCTTTTCTAAGAAATACTAGGTTATACAATAATCACAGATTCAACCCAGAGTATTAAAAGGGCAGTATTTCAAACTGAATAGAAATATGAATCTACATTCTACCACTTAACAATATATATGTAATCTGACATCCTTTGTTCTGCCTTTTCACAACTTGGCTACTAAGAAAGGGGACTCCAGATGTATGGCGGGGGCACAAAGAACTTAAAAAAGGGCCATGAGTGAGTTTTTCAAATTTAGAATTAACCATTTCAATCCACAGAACAATAAGTTTTAAGACTTTTCAAACTTAAGCACATTGAACTTCTAAAAATTACAGTGTTTGGAAAAAAAACTCATATAAACATATAAAAGGCAAAGACATTATGTTCAGCATTGTACACACTTAAGTAGAATCCCAGCCTGTTATGACATGCTGGGCCAGCATCAGCAACCTCTAAAAAGTAATTTAGAAAGTTTCAACTACTTCCAACCAGAGCAGGAACATTTTGTAGCAATCAATGAAAACACTGCTCCCACACAAGAAAACTTCAGTAGCTCCCTAATACTTTGGACACCTCAACCACAGACAATCTAGGCCCTCCATAACTTAACAGGCCTAGACTATCTTTATACTGCTTTGCTCCCAAAATCCCTTCATTCAACAGCTTGACACAAGTTAGCACTTCTACTTTCATTTTATTTATACTGTTCACCCTGCGTCCATCTTCTAAAGTCACACCCACCATCATTCAAGGACTAATTTTCTAGAGCGTGATTTCATCTCTAGGCTGGGATTCTACTTAAGTGTGTACAATGCTGAACATAATATCTGTCCCTCCACTCTTTCTACCTTTATATTACCAATCCAAAATACAACCTTTTCATCTTATAATGTAGTTAGATATCTTCTCAAAAAAAATCATAATGTTTGCTTGTCTTCTTTACTACACTATGGATTTCTATAAGGCAAAGAAATTATCCACTCAATACTGGATATTTCACAAATCATTACAATTAACAGATCTAAACACTCAGTAAACTAGGTTAATAGCAGGACACTGTATCAGAGACAATGGGATATATGCTAATTTAAAAGCTGTTTTGGGGCTTTTTTTTTTTTGAGACAGGGTCTCACTTTGTAGTTCAGGCTGGCCCTGAGCTCACTATGGTGCCCAGGCAAGCCGCCGCAAACTCAGCAATCCTCCTGTCTCTGTCTCCCGAGTGCTGGGATTACAGGCGTGAGCCACCACGCCCGGCATTGTGGTATGCGGTGTGAGTCTCCACACCCAGCATTATATGTGGTTACCGGGGATCAAACTCAGGTCCTTGCGCTTGCGAGGCAGGCGCCAGAACCACTGAGCTAACCCTTTTTAAAAAATTTACATTATTTTAGCGCCGGGCATGGTGGTGCACGCCTGTCATCCCAGCACTCAGGAGGCAGAGACAGGAGGATTGCTGAGTTCGAGGCTTGCCTGGACTACATAGTGAGCTCAGGGCCAGCCTGAACTACAAAGTGAGACCCTGTCTCAAAAAAAAAAAAAAAATTACATTATTTCAGCAGGAAGAGCAAAATTTGTAAGACTATCAAGATTTTAAAACAATAGAAAGTCGGTTTTTTAATACCCAAAGTAAATCCATCACAAACACAGAACCTTAGTTAACTTATTTAAAAACAAGAGGAAAAATTTTATTCTAACATACACTGAGCAAAGATTTCTACAAAACATTTTGTAAGCAATTTAATTTTTTTTACTAATAAAAAAACCCCTAAGAATTACGATTTAAATGTAAACTATGAGTAGACCCAGAAATTCCCAGGTTTTTAATGGCCGTTCTTTCAAACTTAATTCAAACATGTATTCATCATCAACTACATTTAAAACATTGTGTTTAGCTGGGCCTGGTAGTTCATGCCTGTAATTGCAGCACTTGGGAGACAGAGGCAGGATGATCTTACAGCTTTGAGTTCAAGGCCAACTTGAATCACACAGTGAGTCCTGTCTAAAACAACAAACAAAAAAACACCAACACTGTGTTTAAAAACTCAGAATAGAAGGGCAGAAAGAGAACTTTTGACCTCAAGTAGTTTACATTCTAGAACAAAATATAATTAACCAGAAGAATAACAAGCACAGGGGAAAGGGGTTGCAGGGAGGGCAGGGGAATGCGACAAAATGAGAATTCAGATATATCACGTACAGACACAAATTCTCAATGTTGAATGTGATCATGATGTGTGTATCTTAAATGTATCCACACAGAAATGATTGAGAAAAAAATAACAAGCACAAAATATAAATATTACAACAAATGTACACATACTATGAAATCCCAGGGAAAAAGTGGGAGGAAGAGAAATGTGAGAGTGTAAAGGAAAGATGGGTGCTAATCCCAGGAGGGAGGTGAAGGAAGGAGGACCTCAAATTTATGTTCTTCCTGAACAATTTAGGGAGCCCCTGTTACAGCATAAGAGGGATTTCACTGGGAGGGCAGCCCTGGGTTCCATTTCTAATACCACAAACAAGAAGGAAGATTTGAAATCTAAGAATCCGAAAAAAGATGGCACTTCAAATTGAAGATGAGTGAAGAAAAATCAGCGGGAGTTCGGGCATCCCTCCAACAGAAGAGGAGCCTGGGATTTAGTTCAGTGGCACCGCGCCTGTCTCAAAAACGCAGCGTCCTGCGTTTGCTACCCAGTACAGAAGAAAAATAAAAATAAAAGAATGGGCGCAGATGAGGCTAGGTGGGATATTTATAGAGACCCCGGAGGTGACTTAGAGAAGTTAAACTTCATTCTAGAGAGAAAAGATAAATCCCTGAAAATTTATAGATGCGTGTTCCCCCAAGTAGCTGTATAACTTCAGATTTTTACAGATTATGTGACTTTAACACTGCCTTATTGCAAAACAAAATTCAAAACGCACAATCAAAAATCACGGTCCCGAGAGAAGGCGGGCTCCCCGCAGCCCCGGCACACCCGCCCACGGCCGAGCCGGCGGAAGCGCGCCTACCCTTACTTCTCTCCCTACAGACCTGGTAAGTGGGCGCTCCCCAACGTCAGTTTTTAAAATCCACTGGCTTTGTCGGATATTGACAACGAGCTGAAGTTCACAATTTCCAAAAACGACCTATTAAGAACCCAACGCTCTTTCTCCAATTGACTTCTTAAAAAAACGGTTGGAACCAATGTTACCCGAGCTCCGTATCTGCAATGTTACTGGGTGACTGACATTTTGTCCCACTTCAGACCCGCCTCACCTCGTGGCATTGCTGCAGAAAAGCCCTCTAAAAAGTGAGATAGGTGGGTTACCCACCTTGCCGGGTTCCCCCTTCTGCCTTTCTTAGGCAGAAGCTTTCTTCCTCAAAATTTTCCTACTTTAAATAAATAAATAAATGAAAACGGTTGGAGGTGTGACGCGGGGGAGATCCATCCCCACCACCGAAACTACACAGAAGTTAAAAATAACTCTCATTTTCTATAAACGTACATCTCCAGTATGAACCTCGCCGGCTCATACAACAAAATTCACCCTCCCTCAAAATAAATAAGTCAACCAATGACAAAAGTAATCAGTCCTCCTAGTCCCAGGCAGGGTTATGCTCCGGGGACATTCAATTACTGTTGAAATCCCCCGCGCCTCGGGTGTGGTGGTGCAAACCCATAATCCCAACACTTGGATCGTGAGGTAAGAGGGTGGCCACCTCGTAGCCCGCCTGGAAAACAGCAGGATCTCGTCTCAAAAGTAAAAAGGCTGGCGAAGCTCAGTGCTAAGGTCACCGGTTTGATCTTCTAGTACCAAAACAAATTTTAAATTAAAAACCCCCAGCTGGTCCCAGCGACGCAAGCCTGCACTCCCAGCACTGTTGGAGGCGGAGGCAGAAACACTGTCAAGTTTAAACCCAGCCTGGGCCGGTCATCACTACCTCCAGCGCGCAAACAGGCAGCTCACTGCCAAAGCCGGGCCTGGGTTCAGGTCACCACTACACAAAAAAAGAAATCCCCCATCAGATCAGCTCACTCCAAGCGTACCCTGCGTTTTCCAATCACAAGACAAACTTTGTTGTAGACTCACCCGAACCAGGCCCACGAACACTGCGAGCACAAACCCATGCAAGACAGTCTTCGAGCGCCGGTGGCCTCCCCGAGGGGAAGCCCCGCCATGGCTCCGACCGCATGGGAGGGCAACGCTAGAGAAACCGGAGGGCGAAGATCGCGCAGCCAACGCGGGAAACCAACACCTCCCGCCATGTTCCGCGACTCCGCGGGAACGGCCTTATACAACCGGCTCCCGGGCGCTCGAGCCTGCGGTAGCAGTTGCCGCCCGCGCGCGCCGCCTTGAGCCCGATCCCCGCGTCCCTCGCGGCTGCGGTTCCCCGCGCGGCGCAGCGTCTGGCCTAGGCCCCGCGCGGAGGCCCGCGGAGGCCGCGCCGACCCGCCTGCCGCGTGGCCCAGTCCCTCCGCTCGCCGTACCTGAGAGGGCGCGCGACCCGCACGCCGAGTCCGAGAGCGCGAGGCGAGGCGCGGGTCCGTCAAAGCATCTCCCGGGAGACGCGGCTGGGCGCGCGCTCTGCGATCGCGGCCTGGGCCCGCACACCGCCCAGCCGGGAAGACGCAGACGCCGTCCGTGCCGCGGCACAACCTTCCTCCTCCTCCTCCTCCCCGCGACTCTGCCGCCTCAGCTCCGATCACGCCGGTGCCACTCGGCACCTCACCCCGGGCGGACCAAACGAGTCCAACACACACACCCAGACCGGGCGGGAGGGGCGGAAGGCGCGCGCGCGGCGTGGGGGGGCCGGAGAGCCCGGAGGGAGGGGAGCGGGAGAAGATCCCAGCTGCCGGGGGCCGAGTTCTCGCGAGCGTTCGGAACCGGGGCGCCGGATCCGCGGGAATTTCAAACTTCCTGTGCAAGGAGGTGGGGGCGAGGAAAAGGGTACCGGCGTCGGGAACAGTGGCTTTGCTACGTGTAAAGCAGGGTCTCCCCGCCCACGGACGCTGCAGGCAGAAAGACTACGAGTCCCACAGTCCCCTGCGCCTGGGCCGCTCTGAGTTGGGAGTCTGACCCGGGTCGCCGCTTCCCGGCAGAAGGGGTGACTCCGGAGCGTTCGGCGTTATCAGCGGGACCTGCCTGCAGATGGCGCAGCGGTAATCTTTGCCCCATTGGCGGCTATACTTGGCCTACGTGCTTTTCTTTCCATGCCCGCTTTCACGTCCCAGCGGGCACTGGACTTCTTCGGAAAGTCAGCCTTTTGTATTTTTTTTTCCCAAATACCCTAAGGCGGTCGCAGTCAAGATACGAACTCTTTCCCCGTCCATGTCTAGCCCAGTCTTTTTCGCCAGAAATTTACCTGGATTGGGGGCGTGTGCTTAATCCCACGAAACTGGGATTAATTTCCAGCACGAAAAGAAAGAAGAAATTACCCTCAATCTGTTACTTTTTTTGACTTATCTTCCTTTGAAACTACTCCCTAACGCGATTCAAATTTAATCCACCTAAAATGTGTCTGAAACATTAGCAAATAAGAGGATTATAACGTTGCAGGGTGAAGATACTAGCAGGCCATTCTTTAATCACTAAGAGCCGTTTCTGTTATTTCCTCCCATGTGTGTTTTGAGGTAAAGTTTTCAGAAATGTAATTATCTTTTTTCATAGTTTTTGTTCATGAAGTATGAAAGTACTGTGCAAAATTGTCGCAGGGAAGGAATTCAGTGTGTCAGAGGCTGCTGCTGTAGGTGGTAAAATAATTTACCAACACTCATGGAATTTAGAAAAGTTGAAGAGTTTATTGGTACGCTGCAAGAGGGCAGTGGATGAAGTTAAGAGAAGTCCTCATTGTCAAGGTGAAAGGCTGAAATTTTTATAAGGGTTTGAAGACATGAGAAGGGTATGCGGTGCTCCAAAGAAGCATCAGGAAGGCTTTTAGGTCAACATGTGTTATCTCACAGGAGCACCGCTGTTGGGTTCATATTACACGTTAAAGCCTCAACTTAACATGGTCCACTATTTGGGTTTTCACAGAAAGCTCTTGAGGCTCAAAATAAGGATGTCTGTATGCATCGGCCTGGAGAAAATGGTCACAGGCCATTTTGAGGGAGAAATAAGTTTCGTGTTGAAAGCACTTTATTATTTACTTTTACATGTAGATATATGGGTGTAGAATGTGACAGTACGCGCTGGTTCAGAGAAACCTCAGGGAACAAGCCACTGAGTAATTGTTCTGTCACTGTGGATTAACTCATTTTCTGCCAGCTCAGCCTCAACATCAAGGGAGTGCTGTACTGCTTTTGTAGTAAGAGGTTTCTGTTTAGTGATTTTAATGGGGGGGCACATGTCAGGAACTGACCTGGAGTTCACCGTGCTAAGCAGGGGTCACCCTACCAACCCACAGGCTCAGCCCTTGTACAACGACCTCTCCAAACAGAAATCCTCCCTCTGACATCTGTGCTGATTTAGGGCCTTGCCTTGCTCCAGATGATATTAATTACAATTATATTAATTATATTTACTTTCATCCTTTGGAACCCTTCGATCCTCGGTTTCTGATCTTCGTAAAAACCTGAGTTTTCAACCCAATCATACTGCTTAGTGGGCTGTGTGACATGAAAATCGAGCATCCTTTCTGGGCTTCCATGATCAGATCTGGGGAGCGGAGGAGAGTGGATATGATGATTGATTTTTAGACATTTATTAGCTTTGCTGTAAGATCTTGTCCGGTTGTAAAATTCAAAACTCTGTTGCATCACCCTCCCCCACATTAATCGACCTACTGGTCCTTCAGACTGTAGTTTTTCCTCCCATGCTCCCCAAAAGTCTTCTCCGTGACACTCTTTAATTTGAAGGAACCCTACCTGCCCCGTTTGCATATTTCCTAAAAACCATTTCTTTTCTCTGCTCCAAATATATTTCACTTTCAATATCTCTCAAGGGCCAAGTCAAGCCTGTCTTTTCTCCCAACTCTTCCCTTCAACTTCAGCCCACATGGATTATAAAAACTTAGGTCAAAAATAGACTGGCTGTGTTATTTCATGCCTGTTCCCCTTTTTGCTGCTAACTCTCTCCAGCCACCCACCACCTCACCCCAGCTACTCTGGTAGCACAGACTGCATCCTTGTACCTGCTATATCTTAAAATTGTAATTCCTTTGCCAACTGAATTTCCAGTTTAAATCTCTCAACTTTTTTCCCCTTTCTTGGTCACTTAAGCATATGCCAGATTATATTAATTAGTTTCAAGAGATATTAGTGAATGTCAAATGAAAAAAAAATCTGGGCTTCATAGTCAAAAGAGTTTGGGGAGAAGCCAATTAATAAATGTGTAGGGTACTGAATGCAGGGCTTTAGCACTGAGCTATATCCCCAGGCCTTTTTTTTTTTTTTTGAGACAGGGTCTTGCTTTTGTAGTTCAGGCTGGCTCTGAGCTCACTATGTAGCCCAGGCAAGCTTCGAACTCAGCAATCCTCCGGCCTCTGCCTCCCGAGTGCTGGGATGACAGGCGTGAGCCACCTCGCCCGGCACGGTGATATGTGGTATTGATGGCTGGTGGGTGTGAATCTCCACACCCAGCATTGTATGTGATTACCGGGATTGAACTCAGGGCCTTGTGCTTGGGAGGCAGGCGCTGGAACCACTGAGTTAAATCTCTGACCCTTTCATTTTTTATTTTGAGACTGTCTTGCTAAATTGCCCAGAGTAGATGCAAACCAGGGATCCTCCTGTCTCAGCCTATCGGGTGCTGAGGTTGCAGGTATTTGTCACCTTCTTCAGTTTAAACATTTCTTTCATGCAATACTTTACAGCCTCTATTATGGTTGCCATTTCCCCAAAGTTACTCAGCCATGGCATCCACTTATATTTGGGGAGTGTCTTGCTTCATTAGTGTCCCACAAAAGAGGTTTTGGTAAACACAGTTTCATAGCTTTTTTTTTTTTTTTTTTTTGAGACAGGGTCTCACTGTGTAGTTCAGGCTGGCCCTCAGCTCACTATGGAGCCCAGGCAAGCCTTGAACTCAGAAATCCTCCTGCCTCTGCCTCCGAGTGCTGGGATTACAGGCATAAACCACCACGCCCGGCCTTCATAGCCTTTTTAAATGAAAGAAGCACAGAGTAGAGAAAAGAATGTGATCATTTGGAGCCGGATAAACTTGGATTTTTGTGCCTTTCACAACAGCTAGCAACATGTGTGTAATCTGATTAATTCACTCATGGGGCCCATTTTCTCAACTACAAGGAAGAGACACAGTTCCTTGTGGTCCCTCCTTCACAGAATTATCACAAAGACTGAGGGAGACGAAGTGTCCAGTTCAGAACCTCATTCCTTTCTCACCTATATGACCGGAAGTTATACAATATTGGTTAAAGTTCTAAAAAACGATAAAAACTAGAAGAGACCCTCATCCTTTCATTTGGAATATTTTATCCAAGAGGCAATATTTCAATTCTAGTCCAGGATTGTGTGAGTGACCAATTGCACAGAATTTGGAACCTCATTGAAGTGCTATAAATTAGACCTCTTTTTGCACAACAAAATGGAGAAAATGTTATTACGTTTCTTTATCAACAACAAAAATAAGAGTTTGTCTCACGGGCCGGAGGGTTAGCTCAGTGGTTCCAGCGCCTGCCTCCCAAACTCAAGGTCCTGAGTTCGATCCGGAAACCACATAGAATGCCGGGTGTGGTGGTTCACGCCTGTAATCCCAGCACTCGGGAGGCAGAGACAGGAGGAGTGCTGAGTTCGAAGCTTGCCTGGGCTACATAGTGAGCTCAGAGCCAGCCTGAACTACAAAGCGAGACCCTGTCTCAAAAAAAAAAAAAAGAAGTTTTATTTTTTATTGTTCCCCACTACATTTCTTTAGTAATAGCATAGTAGCAGATATATAAATAAGTGCTTAGATAATTGTTTTGTGGGCCAGGGATGTAGTTCAGTGGCACCATGCCTGCCTGGCAAGCACAAGGTCCTGAGTTCCATCCTGAATTCCGGAAAAAGAAAAAACAATAGAGTGAAGGACTAAAATAATTGTTAAGTGGGATGGAGGTATAGCTCAGTGATAGAGCCCTTCCCCAGCATGCACCAGGCTCCACCAGGTCCTATCCCCAGTATAGATAGATAGATAGATTAGATAGATAGATAGATAGATAGATAGATAGATAGATAGATAGATAGATAGGAAAATGAGTAAATACTTTTCAACATCATGATTCAAAGCAAAATATACATTGCGAGATTAAAAGGGACCCAAGAAATATGTGAGGCCAAATACCTCACGTATACATGGAAAGTGAGTTTGTAAATGATTTGTCACAAGTATGTTGGGATGGATTTTATTTTTTATTTTTATATTTTGAGACAGGGTCCCACTTTGAAGGGATTTTATTTGTTTTAAAAAGAGACATAAAAGCACCAGGTGTGGTGGCTCATGCATGTAATCCCAGCACTTGGGAGGCAGAGGCAGGAGCTGGCTGAGTTCGAGACTTGCCCGGGCTACATAGTGAGCTTGGGGCCAGCCTGAACTACAAAGCAAGACCCTGTCTCAAAAAAAAAAAAAGACATAAAAGGAAAGGCAGAACTTTAACCTCTTATATCTCTGGCTGAGCCTGAGAATTAAACTGGCATGAGAGATTAACAGGAGGAAAATATAATGTCTGTGTAAGAGGTGTGATCAAAAGTACAATGAATGCTTCCATTATTTTTCTAATTTATTACACTGAGACACACTGCTCACAGTACCCCCCCTTCAAACACACTTACCCTGTTGTTCTCACCACATTCTGAAGTCCTCCTTTGTGAATGTCCTTAGTTCTGTTATCTTCACTGCCCTAATGTCCTGAGTTGATTGAAAGAAAATTGAAAATTTCATGGTCATTTTGACATTGGGGAAGGGTCAGCGGGTACACAGGTGCCAGATCCAGTAATAAAGTGGACAAGGACACCTCAAAATGGCCTGAGGAGCCCACCTTTCCAATGGTTGGTTTAGCAGGTGTATTCGATCACATCTCATGGGGACACTCATGGAACAGGACTTCGAGAGCTGTTCCGGAAAGTGGAAAGCATGGTGGAATAAGTGTGTTTCAAGGGAGGGAGAGATATTTGAAGGGGCTTAATGGCTATGCATCTTTATTTTAATGAATTTTAAAAATTTAAATCTTTACTACTTGTTTTGGTTATACCTCATGCATAAGAATCTCCATAGGAAAATGAAGGCCAAGAGAGGGACACAAACTAGATGATTTTATTTTAAATTGAACAGGGTGGTGATGGTGGAAAAGTCACTGAAATGTATAGGGAAGGGAAGCTAAAGGAAGATATAAGTTATTCTAAGAAGGTCTGTTTTTATAGGTTTTTCTCAGCATCAACGGCCCATCTCTAGTGACAAGAGGGTTCCTTCTGGTAAAGAGAAGATGGAGAGTCTCTTTTTGTGCCAGCAGTTTTGTAAGTGCCTTTAGCTCACAATAATCCTTATGTCAATGTGGCGTATTTATAGTCTATAATGCCCTCTTCAACTTGAAGTCAAATCTATAGTCTCACTTCTATTTCGTTTCAGTCATTTTTTTGTTTTGTGGCACTGAAGACTGAACTGAGGGTTGTGAAAATGTTGTACCACTGAGCTAGAGCCCCAGTCCTTTCTGAGATTTTATTTCGAGCCAAGATCTCACCAAATTGTTGAGGCTGACCTTAAAGTTGTGTTCTCCTCCACTTCCTCCTCAGCATCCCACATAGCTGAGATTAGAGGCACATGCCCTCACGCCCACTTTGTCTACCTTTAAAAGAAGAAAAATACATACTTTCTGCAATTAACATAAAATCTTTATACATTTGAAAAATTGCTTACATGAATTGTATTCCCAACGGACTCAGATTGTATTTATTTTTCCAAAGGCTGATATGAGTCATTAAGATGGTGTCATACTTTCTTCTTTGAAACAATTCCTCCTCCTAACTGACCCTTTTACATCATCACTCAAAGTTACTTTTAAAAATAAGCATATTTTGGGGCCGGAGGGTTAGCTCAGTGGTTCCGGCGCCTGCCTCGCAAGCGCAAGGTCCTGAGTTCGATCCCCGGTAACCACATATAATGCTGGGTGTGGAGACACGCCCACCAACAATCAACACCGCATACCACAATGCCGGACGTGGTGGCTCACGCCTGTAATCCCAGCACTCGGGAGGCAGAGACACGAGGATTGCTGAGTTCGCGG
>PVIC010027693.1:0-12509 GCA_004025085.1 Thryonomys swinderianus
GGAGGAAGGCGGGAAGGAAGGGGGAGGGGGATGGAAGGGAAGAAAAGACTGTATTTGGGGAAGGGATTTAGCTAAAATGGTACTGTGCCTACCTCGGAAGCACAAGGGCCTGAGTTTGATCCCTAGCACTGCCAAAAAAAAGAAAAAAGAAAAGCAGAGGAAATGTCTAGGAATGGAAATAACCTCCAGAACACACCTTTCAATTTAAAATAAGAGTACACAGTAGTTCACGCGATGTGCTGTTTTGTGTTTAAGGGGAAGAAAAGAGGACAAGAAGCAACAGGAATAGCTCACTAGAGGAGGAGGAGGAAATGGGGGAAAGGGTTGGAAGTGAAATTGAGTTTGGTTACCTTTCGGTAACAGTTTTTAACGTTGGCACCATATAAATGTTTTATGTATTCATAAACTAAAATAAAGAAGATAAAAATAAAATCCTAAAATGGAAAACAAATTGGGACAAATGAGCTTACTTTATTTGAAACATGGCAACAACAGCTACATAGAGAAAAGAATTATTTTAGTATCCTCATTATATGCCCATAGCAGGCTGTGATCTAAGGATAAATGAATAAAAAGAACTCTTAAACTTTACTTCGTTCTTTAGTCTTAATAAAGTACTGTAGCTCAGAATAAAGACAATATGTCCTTCTCGGTGATCAACTGAATTCTGTGTAGTTGAATAGTGGTATGTACCTGAGGGCAATGTGTAATTCTGAATTAGCAGAAAGAAATACTGTTATAAAAAATCAGCACTTTGGGCCAGAGATTTAGCTCAGTGGCTCCAGTGCCTGCCTCGCAAGCACAAGGTCCTGAGTTCGATCCTGGTAACCACATACAATGCTGGGCGAGGTGACTCATGCACACCAGCAATCAATACCACATACCACAGTGTGGGGCGTGGTGGCTCATGCCTGTCATCCCAGCACTCGGGAGGCAGAGACAGGAGGATTGCTGAGTTCCAGGCTTGCCTGGGCTACATAGTGAGCTCAGGGCCAGCCTGAACTACAAAGCGAGACCCTCTCTCAAAACAAAACAAAGAAAAAATTCAGCACTTTTTGGTAAGAGAAAATAAGTACATGTACAAGGGCCTGAGTTTGATCCCTAGTAACACACACACACAGATACAAAACCAAATATTAAGCAAAGTTAAATTGGAGTTGACACGTCTCCATGAAGCTGTCTTCCTAAAGGGTCTTTGTTTTCCCTAAATTTGCCCGGAAAAAGCTTGAAGTGATGCGGCCCCAGTGCCTTCGGTGAGCACACTCGTGCCAGAGCATGGTATCCACGCCCGTTCCTCGCCGGGCCACCCCTCTGCTGCTCAGGGGCTGGTGGACACGTCGTCCTGCTTGGAGAAATTTCCAAAACAAGGTTCGTAACAGCAGATCAAGTCCGACAGTTACATTTGCTAGTTGAAAACCGGATCCCCAAGCGTCTTCCCTGTGACGAGCTACGCGTGCAGGTGTCTAGGGGTGAAACGGCGCCGTGGCAGTCTCTTTCCTCATGGCTCTGTGGGCGAGCGAGTGGGCGTTGCGGCTCCGGTCCCAGCACGACCAGTGCCCTTCTCTTGAGCTGCCCACACTGCCCAAGAGACCTGGCCTCATTCAGGAGTGAAAACCCAGGGGCCAGTCATGAAAAGATCTAATGACTAAACTGCCTGAGACTCGGAGGCCCTAAAGTAAACAGAGCTGCCGTATGCTTTCAGTTTCTGCTCAAAGCACCGAAGTCCCTTCCGCTCGGGTATTTCAACAGAACACGCGGTGCCTGAACTTCCCCGGTCAAGAGCACTGGTAAACACGGTGCCCGGTGCTCGGTTCCCGCCGCCGCCTCCCCAGCCTCCTCGGGCTCCTTCCCTTCCCCTGGCTGGCCCCCTCCTCCCTCGCCCCGGCTCACCTCCTGCCTTCCGCCTCCCTCCCTCGCGCTCACCAGACGCTGCAGGGCCGTCCCGCTTGGCCACTGAGCAAGGCGGGTCCCCCGGGTGCGCCACGCGCCCGGCTCTGCAGCTTTGGAAAGTCCCGTGGCCTCTTAGCCAGCTGTCAAATGCGGGTGTCATGCCTGACTCGCCGCCCTGACAAACGGTGATCTGGAACTTCCTCCAAGCAGGGCAAGGTGCCGGCCAAGCGCCCGAGCGAGAGGTGAGCGTGACGAGGCGGCCCCGGCGCAGCACGGAAGCCCAGTGCGCGTGGAGTGTTGGCACCAGCCCCGTGTCAAGGGCCGAAATTCAAGGGCAGGCAGTGTGTCTCGGTCACATTTCCGTCCTGGGACCCAGTGCCAGACACCAGTACCCACGCTGCCCGCGTACGTGCGGGAGCTTGCTCTGGCTCCTGGCTGCGGTCCCGCTGGGCCGGCTTCGGGGCTGAGAAGGCGCGGGCGGGGCCTGCGCGGAGGACGGTGCCGGCGTCACGGAGACTAACACGGAGCAACGAGCGGCTCCTCAAGCAGAGCGTCACGAGGTTCAAGCGGGAGCAACTGCCCGAGGACAGTGTTCTCAGGGTCCTGCCGCGTCCTCTGTCTTGTCACCCGCCTGCACCCCAGCAAACACCGTCCTGAGGCCAACCCTGCAGACTGCTTGTCTAGGGACCTTCCTGGCAGTTCCGCAGGGTGTGGATGTCACGGAATAACGCTGCCGTCCCAGCGGGCCCGTCTTCGGCAAGGCCTGACGCGTCGGCGCTGCTCCTCGGAAGGCAGAGCTGCCGGCTTTCCGTCCTCCTCCTTGGGGGTGCGTGGCGCTCGGGGCTACGCCTTAGATATCACCGCCGGGATGGTGCGTGGCTCTGCCGCTGTGGAGTTCAGAGCAGATCTGGTCTCCAGCCTGCTGTCTCCGAGCTTACCCTCGGCAGGGCTGCTGTGTCGGGAGAGACGGCCCTGCGGCCCTGTGCGCTCTCCAGATGTACAGCCCCGGCCCGGCCCTCCTACAGCCAGTTCAGCCACTGCCACACGCCTGGCTCCCAGACTGTGAGGCGAGGCGTCCTGGTTCAGACACGGGCTGGAAGAATTCACTTCGCGGCCGTGAACGCTGCGTGCGCCTCCCGAGGTGGTCTGTAGCTGTCACCTTCCCACCCTCCACCGGAGGGCGCCATCTACACAGGCCTTGGAAGCCGGGTCTGTCTTCCCCGCTCTCCCCTCCTGGGACCAAGGGTACAACACCCTGGGCCTCGCGGAGCAGAGGGTTATCTGGCTGGCGGTTTCATTTGGTGTAGACTGTGGTTAGTGGCTCCAAGGCAGACCAGCATGGTAGGAGGACCCGGCAGAAAGCTGCCTAGCCCGTGCACCAGGAAGCAGAGAGGGAGAAGAGCCGAGGCAGGCACCAGGACGCAGCCTTTGGGTCACCCCCAGTGGTCTGCCAAGCAGGCTCCACCATCCGGCAGCATCTTCAGCTCTGAACGTGTGAACAGATGAGCCGCTGGTGAGTACGGAGCCCGGGGATCCAGACTCCTGCCCACAGGGGCCTCTCTGATCTACGCCATCATGCTTACCACACGGGGCTGGTGGGACCACCCTGTTCCGTCCAAGTCACCCGGCTGCTCTCTGGGTACCTGGGAATTTGGTGTTTGTGACTTTCACGTTAGCAGTTCAGTTTTAATAATCACTTCATTTTTCATGACTATTAGGGCAGGAAAAAATACTTATTGCAATATCCATTCATATCTCATTGAGCATATTGAATATTTGATATTATGTATATTAATACTTTGATTTTGACAGTTAAAAATATCTCACTAAAATGACATGTTATAATGCTTATAATCCAGGGTCCCCAGTTTATATTATCTTTATTAACACTATGAAGCTATCCTTAGAAAGTTTCTTCAATTCACAAATCGTGATTAAAAAAATAAATTGCATAATCTCAACAAAAGTGTCTCACTTACAAAAATTAGTTCTTTTCTAACTTGCCTCATTAGCTGTAGCACCAAGGTTATTCTTTTTTTTTTTTTTTTTTTTTTTTGAGACAGGGTCTCACTTTGTAGTTCAGGCTGGTGCTGAGCTCGCTATGTAGCCCAGGCAAGCCTCGAACTCAGCAATCCTCCTGCCTCTGCCTCCCGAGTGCTGGGATGACAGGCGTGAGCCACCACGCCCGGCACTGTGGTATGTGGTATTGATGGCTGGTGGGCGTGAGTCTCCATGCCCAGCATTGTATGTGGTTACCAGGGGGGGTCAAACTCAGGACCTTGCGCTTGCGAGGCAGGTGCCGGAACCACTGAGCTAAATCTCCTTATAAACGAGAGGGTCAGAGTACGGTCAGTTGCCACTGGAACACTCCTCTCTGGAGAAATCGGGATTTCATCAGTAATGACTCAGAGCTTGAGTCTGCCAAAGATGACATCATCAATAACTTTCAACTTGAAATTTGAAAAATAAGTTATCTCATTCAATCTAATCAGCATGTCTTAAAATAATAATAAAGACTATGGTTTGAATGCCGCAACCCTGCGGAGTCCGGGAAAGAGACCTGCCAGCGCCCCCGTGGGGACTTCCTGGTTTCCCTGGCCCTTGACCCCCACGCTGTGTCCAGGGCGCATGCTCGGTCGCACGAGGTCTCGAAGGCGAAGTCAGGGCTCCGATGCACTACCCGGCAACGCTTAACGCTTACCATTTTGTGTGTAGCTTGTTCTCTTTAACATGAAGAGTGAAAACACAGGAGAGTTTCCTGGGTCAGCAAGACCCTGTCTCAAAAACAAACACACAAAAAACAACACCCCCCCCCCCCAGTTATGTAAAGAGACTCACTTTCCTGAACTGGGCCCCTGCACTTCGCCCTGGGGACTTGGGGACAGGGTCTTCAGCTGTGCGCAGGGAATTGGGTCAACAGCGGCTTGGAAGCTACTGTGCAGCTGCTTTGGGCAGAAGAACCGCCTTCGTAGTCCTGACACCCCACCCGCTGCTCGGGTCGCGGCTCTTCCGGGAGCCAAGTGAGCCCCAGGGGCGGGTGACGAGCATGCGCTATGTGAAGCGAGGAGAACAGAAGAGACCCTCCAGCCGCTCGCCCGTTCCTTGTCGGGACCAGGGTTTGATCCCTAGTAGTGGGAAAAAGATAGCAATTACGGGGCTGGGGTGGGGTCCCCAGCCTTTAAGATAGCTGCATGCCCAGCTCTGCCACTGCAGCCACACTGCGTGCTGGGCTCCTGGGCGGAAGGCAAAGGTCGTGGCTGCCCTTGGGTCTCCATGCAGACATGGCGGGGGCATGTCACCTTCCCAGGACACCGGGAACGCCATGTGAGCTGGTGCCCTGCTGACAGGTGGGTTTTTATGCCGCTGGGGGTGGGGGGAAGCCCTTCCATCATTCTGTCCAGGAGGAAAAGCTACTTCTTTCCATGCATGGAGATAAACTTCTGGTTTTCATTCCTCCATCTCCAAATGGAAAGCATTGAGAATACCATTAACATAAATTTAAAGGTAATTTTTCCCATTTATTTTGGCTTGGTACGTTGTGACATTTTAAAACATGTTATGTAATATTTGCTTATTATTGATTTGCTTTAAGCCTTGCTGTTAGATATTATATATTTTAAATGTAAATTCATAGAATCAGAATACATTGTCTCTCCCACAGCTGCTTTTTTTCCCCTACAGCACTGGGAATCAGACACAGGGCTTTCATACTGAGTTATATCCCCAGCCCTTATTTATTTATTTATTTGTTTGTTTGTTTGTTTGCTTTTTGGAGACAGGGTCTCACTTTGTAGTTCAGGCTGGCCCTGAGCTCACTATGGTGCCCAGGCAAGCTGCCGCGAACTCAGCAATCTTCCTGTCTCTACCTCCTGAGTGCTGGGATGACAGGCGTGAGCCACCATTGTGGTATGCGGTGTTGATTGTTGATGGGCGTGTCTCCACACCCAGCATTCTATGTGGTTACCAGGGATCGAACTCAGGTCCTTGCACTTGTGAGGCAGGCGCCGGAACCACTGAGCTAACCCTCCGGCCCCCCAGCCCTTTTTTATTTTGAGATGATCTTATTAAGCTGCTAAGTTGCTTCTGCTGGGCTTGCACTAGCAACCCTACTGCCTCAGCCTCCCAGAGACCTGAGACTGCAGGCGAGCATCACCATGGGCGGTTCACTGAGGGGCGCTGGGAAAGCACCCACCTCCCTCCTCCACAGCCCCTGTACAGACTGTTTATCCATCGCCTTCTATAAGCCAAATGCTCGTATCTGGACAGTTTTCACTATGTCTCACACACACCTTCCTGGGGTGATCCAAACGGGAAGTGTCGAGTTACCTCCATTAAACTGTCTCCAACTCAGCTGCTTCGCGGGCCGAGGTAGGAGGATGACAGGTTTGAGGCCAGCACAGGAAACCTGCCGAGACACTGCCTCAAAAATAAACAGCCCCAAAGCGGGTCTGAGTCTTGCGGGGAAGAGCTCAGGGCAGCCGCTGAATCTGTCCTGAGAGCTGCTGGAGATGCCGGGAGGCGCGAAGGGCGGCAGCGCGTGGCCGCCGTGGGGGTCGCAGTCTCGGCAGGGCCAGGCGGCCCTCCGCACGCGTGGGTGTGAGCAGTTTTCAAGCGGACATCCACAGAGGCGGAATCTGCTCCGCAGGGGCAGCTGGCGAAGCTGGGCTGGCCGGGGCGTTCGCGTCCCATGCCTGCAGGGCCAGGTCCCCGGCCAGTGCCCCAAGCACCGAGCCCCACGGGGGCCAGGGGACAGGGAGACCTTCTGAGGCAGCCCGAGAGGCCGGCCTTTGGGACACAGCGGAGGCCAGACAAAGAGGGACGTAGAGTCCACGGTCCGCATCATACTCTGAAGGCCACAGTTTCAGTCCTGTCATCTTTTCTGATGTATATTTTGGTTTGCCACAGGAAAGAGGGGTTCTTTCCATTAACTGCAGTAAGTTCAAAGTGACTGCGTAGAATCCTGCAGTTCAGAACCTGCAGGGGACCCGGAGTTATCCGGCGAGTCCTTCTCAGACAATGGCAACAGTTTAAAACACGTCTTAAAAGGAAAAAAAAATGCATCACTATCCCTATGCCAAGTCGGAAAAGTGAGTACCTCGAACGTCTGCCTCGGCCTTTGCTAAGTTGCACAGCGGGTGAGGGGGCAGCCCAGAGCCCGGCCGGGAGGAGCGGAGAACGCAGCACTTCTGCTTCCTCTTGGAAGCTGCCACGGGGCAGCAGAGGCTTGAGACACGGAGAGCAAATCCTGGGTCTGACCGAGCGAGGAGACGCCTGACACTCAGAGCCCCGCGGGAAGCGGGGTCAGCAGGGATGCTGGACAGGCGGAGAGGGCAAGCTGGGCACGGCGCTGCTGCGCGCGATCCCAGCACTCGGGAGGCGGAGGCAGGATGGGCGCTGGAGCTCAAGGCCGGCCTGAGCTCCCTAGCAGGACCCGTCTCCAACAAACAGGCAGGGAGAAGAGACGCATGCCTCTTCCGGGCTGCGGGTCTCAGAGAGGGTGGTGGCCACGGGGCTGGGGACCTGGGGGAGGGGCTCAGCGGCCGCGTCCCGACAGGCGCCGTGCGTGAGACAGAGAGGAGGACGACACCGGGAACTCAGCCCGGAGCCCGCAGCTCTGCCTCCCACCCACAGCCCTATGATTTCTTTCTTCCTTCCCCAGCTAGGGCTCAAACCCAGGGCTTTCACACCCAGCTACATCCCCAGCGTTTTAAATTTTTTTTTTTTAAATTTTTGAGACGGAGCCCTAAGTGACCAGGCTGGGCTTGAACTTGTGACCCCCCTGCCTCACACTCCTACAGTGCTAGGACTCAGGAATACACCACCACACCGGGCTCTGAATTCAGTACTGCTCTGAATTCAGCTGTACTAAGACCATGCTTTGGGCCTTACTCATGTTTAAATTTGCCTGGAGTGTCTGTCTAATCCTTTTATCATGGGTGAAATATGAAGTGTCCCGCAGTGTACTGAGGGCTGGATCCCTGGCTGGTATCTAGAAGTCCCCCAAAGCCTCTTGTGCTCAAAGGTGGGGCTTTTCAGAAGTAGCTGGATCTAGGCTGTGTGATACTCAGATTGAATATGTATGATAATTAAGTGGGTTTAGCATAGTTCCGGGCAGGAATAGTGGGAAGGCCCACATTAATCAACAGGCTCATAGCTGGGATGGACTATAAAGGGAGAGAAGGAAGGTAGGCTCGCTGCTGCTGCTTGCTGCTGCTGCTTGCTGCTTGCTGCTTGCTGCCTTGCACCTGCCTGCCCTGCACGGTTTCTTGTCTCTGATTCCCCTCTGCCCTGACGCCCCGCCTTGGAGTCAGCCAGTGCCTTAGTTACTTTTCTGTCATTGCTGAGACAAAATACCCAACACCCAAAGTTAAAGGGGGAAAGGTTTGTTTGGTTCACAGTTCATAGAGGTTTTAATCTATAAGCTGCTGACAGGCAACAACAGTTCATGGCGGTGGAAGACAACAGAAGCAAGAAGGGACCTTAACAGTGTCTTTCTGGCCCTTTTATGTTATTCAGACTACAGTGCTGTGTTTAGTAACCACATGCCCTTAATCCCAGAACCACATGTTGGATTCAGCCACCTCTGAAAAAGAAGTCTCATCTGCATGAGACTTTGGGGACATTTAGACACAAGTCACAACAGTGCACTATGGACTAAAGCTCTACGCACTGCGAGCCAAAGTAAACCTTTGCTCCTCCTTTAACTTTAGGTGCTGAGTGCTTTGTCTCAGCAACAGGAAAAGTAACCGAGACAGTCCCCAAAGCGGCAGCGTGCAGAGGTGGGGTCTGGAAACATGGTGCGTGCAGCACTGAGCCCCTCCCAGGCTGGTGTCACCGGGGAGTGGTAGAAATGGGAGGCAGGGCCAGAAACCCAAACCACGAGCCGACAGACCCTCCCTCCTGGCTCGTTCTCCGCAGGTACGTGGCCACGTGGTGGAAATCAGCCTAGGAACCTCATCTGCTTTCAAAGGCTGGAATTCCTTTGCTTGCGATGCGTTCTCAGAGCTCAGTTCCAACCCGTCCGGTCACAGCACTGCTGGTTCGCAGCGGTCTCGGGCGCTGGCAGGACAGTTGTGGGGAGCGGCCTGAGGGTCTGCACCGTGAGGCCTGGAGAGCTGCACTGGGTGCTGCCCTAACTCGGGCTGGGAGACTGCACGCGGTGCCGCCCAGCTCCTGGGTGAAGCTGCAACCTCAGACCGCTGCCACCGCCTGGGACGCCTTAGCAGGGAAGGTCAGAAGTAAACCTCGGGCCCGAGGTCGCTCTCCGTCTGCTCCTCAGTTACGAATTTGCTGTTCTTTCCTTAGTGATCAGGTTGATCAACAAACTCCTTCGTGGTGCGCTGAGGGTAAAGTTATTCTTGTCTCTCGACTGCTGTCCTGATGATTTAACAGACTGAGAACGGCAAAGGAGCGCTGCCTTCAGAAAGTAGACCATAGGAAAGTTACATTTTTAGAAAGAAAGGAACTAGTTGCAGGCCAGGTGTGAGGGATAAATCACTACTTCTGGTTTGTTTTTTTTTTATTTGCAGTTCTCTGTTTCCAGTCTCTAACTGTGACTATAGACAACTGTTAGCCACTTCTGACGCCACGAACGTCCTTGAAATCTGTGTAAGTATAGCGCTGTGAATAAACTCGGGGCCTTTCGGTGTGGACTGATTGTCCTCCCGATCCCATTGTCCTGTCTTCTTTCTCGTCTCATCCGCACCCCTTGACTTCGCGACCCCGCAGCTCTGTCCGGCTGGCTCGGCACAGTGCGTCCACGGGCAGCGCGGTCTCACGCTGCCATCTGCTTCTCCCTGACCTGCCGCTTCCCCGTCTGTTCACACTCTTCCGCCCCGGCCGCCCGGCGGTGCGGCCCGACCCTTCTGCAGCGGCTTGGCTCCCGTCTCTTCTCTCCCCCGCGTCTTCGGGGTGGCTGTGGCTCGGCTCTTGGTCCTCCCCCCCCCCTTTCCCCTCTCCCAGGCCTCCCTGCCTCGGCTTCTCTTGACCCGTCTCTAGGCACACTTCACATCCTGGCTGCCACCGATTCCCGGACTCTCCCTGGAAGAGATTTCTAGAACCCAACCGCTCCCACTTCTGCTGCTCCCACCCGGGGTCCTGTCCCCTGGTGGCCCCACAGTCACTGCAGGGGCCAGCTTCCCTCTGCGATCCTGCCTCAGTTTAAGTCTGATGACGTCACGTGTCTGCTCAGAGCTCCTGGAGAGCCATCCAGTTCCCTCAGAATAAAAGCTAAATAGGGAACACGGAACAAAGTTCACTACACTAAAGAGAAAAAGCACATGATTGTCTCCAGAGAGGATGAAAAGACATGTGATTAAATTTGGCATTTCATCCCCAATAAGGTGTTTTTTTTTTTAAGAAAAAAACCCGTCTCTAGAGTGAGAATAGACTGGGTAGAGTCTTACTTAATGGTAAAATATTTTTGTTTGAACTTGCTTAACCTCCCTGTCGTTGAGCAGGTGCCAGACCTTTCCTTAAGTCAGAAGCGAGACGCGAAGGAAGAGGAGGCGGCCCAACGGAGAGCTGGGGAGTGGCTGCTACGCCCCCGGAAGCGCGTGTCCCGAGGAAGTGACCACGCAGGTGGCGTGTGCCCATGCGCGGGGCAGCCAATCGGAAAGCTGCGGGAGAGCACAGCCTCGTTCACGCCAGCTACTCTAATGATACATTCCAGAGGAATAAACTGTGAGAAACCGGCAGGATTCATGCAGCGTGCCGGGCATGGGATTCAGAAGGCCGAACACAACACGAGGGTCTCCAGGTCCACGCGCTCACCTGGGGCCAGGCAGGTGGAGCTCAGGAAGCTGCCCTCCTGGGGCCTTGGCCTCCTCCGGGAGAGGAAGGTGACCGACGCTTTCTTTCCAGGCGTCATTCTGCAGCTTCCTGTGGAACTTCCGCAGGACGTTCTCCGCCCACCTCTGAAATCCCTGGATCACGAGGGAGGAGTCTGTTCCCCAGATCCCGGCGGCTGCAGACCTGCAGGGCTCCCCTGGCCGAGGGGAATCTCCAGGCAGGCCGGCCACCGGCGTCCGCTCCAGCGCCCACTCGATCTGCCTCTCCAGCCCCGCAGGATTCGGCAAGGACTTCTGCTGTAACCGGCGCGTAGGGATTCCTGTTTTCTGCCCTGGACTCTGACTCATGGCTTTAGCGCTGGAGGTGTTTGCAGGAATCAGGTCCCAGAGCTGGGAGTTGGAGACCAGATAGGACCTGGTGAGGTTTGGGGACAGTGGTGGCTTTGCCAGCCGTGGGAAACAGGTGAGTCTGTGACACAGCGAGACGAGTTACTTGAGTGACCACCGTGCCCACCTGGAATAGAGAGTTTCCTGAGGGCTTACTGAGCATTTGTTGCAGTAGGTCCTGAGGGGGGAATAGGGAGACAAACCCTGGGACGGTTAGCCTCTTCTGACTGCGTGTGAGAGTCAACCAAAGAGCATGACGTATGACAGACATTCCTCTCTTCACGACTGAATTATGGTTCGCAACTAGACCGCTGACTGCATTGGTCACTAAATGAGGAATTGTACATAAGTATGTGCATTGCAATTTTCAGAACAAAGAAATGGCCAAAGGAAATTCCAGCTTGATGACTTTGCTTTTATTTCCATAACACTTACATGTAGTACTGTGTTGTATAATGGGACATTAAATTACAGTACTGTACATACTGCACAGTCAGCAAAAATTTATATGGTATTACACGATTATTTATACACTGTACAAAAAGACATTGATACTCTATAAACAAGAAGTACACAAATGTAAGAAAAAAAAAAAGGATGGGTCATAAATACAAGTAGCAGGCCTTGGTGGTAAGTCCAAACAGTCATTAAATAGGCAGGTCATTAAATAAAGAATATCTGCAGGAAGATTTAAAACTTAAAAATCTTTTATGAGACCATATCTTAAGCTGCAAAAATGAGAAAATGCCGTTTTGCTTTCTGCTTGTATTGCACTTCACATGGTGCTCTCCCGTTCTGTCTATGCTGATGCGAACTACAGGGCTCCATTATTCTGAGTGGTTTGGTTATAGTCCTCAGGGTCTGTACACCCCATTCTCTACCCTTTACCTTCTCATGGATGCGTTGAGTCCGCGGTTTGGCCACGTGAACAGCACTGCATAAGGGTAGGAGGACTGCTGTTTTGATACAGAATTATTTCATTTCCTTGTGAACATCCTTTTTCCATGCGGTGCTGGGGGCTGAGCTCAGGGTCTTTGCACTGAGCTACCCTGGAGACAAGGTTTGATGGCAGGGAGTGAAGCACGGTTGGATGGGAGGCAGCAGCTCTCTTGCTCGTAGCCGTTGGGAACTGCAGTCCACAGCAGTTTATGAACTGCTTCAAAATAACCAGCAAGGGGCCAGAGATTTAGCTCGGTGGTTCTGGCCACCTGCTTAGCAAGTGTAAGGTCCCTGGTTCAATCCCCAGTAACCACATACAGTACCGGGCGTGGTGGCTCATGCCCACCAGCAATCAATACCACATACCACAGTGCTGCACATGGTGGCTCACGCCTGTCATCCCAGCACTCAGGAGGCAGAGGCAGGAGGATTGCCGGGTTCCAGGCTTGCCTGGGCTATATAGTGAGCTCAGGGCCAGCCTGAACTACTAAGTGAGACCCTGTC